>JAANYP010001478.1:0-21203 GCA_020465985.1 Centrapalus pauciflorus | reverse complement strand
CAGCGCAGCGTAGACAGTTTATGTCAGCCTGTCAGCAGACAGACAGCTTGGACAAACATGTCTTAGTTGCCACACATGAACATATAGAACAGCTTGTAGACTGATCTTGCAAATCATTTTCATGTTCATAAGGCATATATAACAGGCCTTAAATTCAACCTTCAAATGCCATCACAGGTTGATTATAAAATCTGCCCCCTCAGATGTAGAAACAGGTTTGACGAGGCTTTTTGTGCCTAACAATCTCCCCCTATCTTGCAATAACCAGTCAACAGCTGAGTCTATCAAAAACAGTATATACTTTTACAGTAATTTTGCTGAAGATGAAATTACAACTTACAGTAAAGTAAAGATCAGTTTTTATATCCAAGATATCTTGATTACACTAGAACAACACATGTTTTTACAAGAGTACAACTAATGTAGCGTAACTGTATTTTACAACTAATGTAAAAACAAATTCCCAACTATGTAGATAATGTACAACAATGTACCAGATGTTACAACTAATGTTACAAGATGTCAAACTAATGTACAAGATGGTTTGGACTGTTTGAGTTAAGTTGGGAGGCAGAAAACGGGTAAGCCTGTCCAAACTGATGTGACAGCTTCCCTTCGTCACCTACTCAACGGTAGATGGACCTCATATCAATGAGAAGGGATCCTGAACATCTGTTTCCGAGTTCTTCCCTTGTATGCCTCACGTTCCTCAATTTCACTTCTGATAATTCATGAACTGGGATCATTGAGCCTCCTCTTTCATGACATAAAGCCTCTGAGTGATCCCAGAGAGGCCGGGCTCCTCCTTGCTAGACTAGCCTATAAAGAACTGCAAGTCTGAAGGCGGCAAGTTGTCTCAGATCACCGTTGTCAGCTCTGAGGTCTCTTGGGACGCACTCTTGCGGAGGGTAGGGAGAGATCTAAAAAATGGCCCCCAGCTCAGGTGTCTTCAAAGCGTGCCACCTCAAACTCATTCCTTAGGCAGACTATCGAGTAGTCCTTTTTGGCAAGGCATACGTCGCCTTGCAAATCGTAAGAGTAGCTCCATCTCGTATCCTTCTGTTTCTTCTGGCCTTAATTTGGGGTATGTCACGAGGGACAACCACTCTTTTACTCTTTGTGGAAAGCGCACATTACTCTCTCCATCAGCTTCTGATGTATTGCCCTAGATAGTCTTAGCCGTTGTTGACTAGCTGCTCAGGCAATGCCAGTCCACCCTTCCTGTCTCCCATCTGTGCAACATCAGTGTGTTCTTAGTGATTCCATTCAGGGGCCTTGTTGACCCATCGTAATTGGTGATCTGAAGGCCACTCCTGTGTGCCTTTTCTTGAAATGGGAACAACTTGATCCAATCGCTGTCCTGTTGCTAAGCCTCTAGGAGCCAACATCATGAATTTCTTTCTAGCCAAGTTGTCAAAGTGGAATTGGCCTCTGGCAGCAGGGATGACATTGAGTCTTGTGTCACCAGAAAGACCAGAGCACCCTGTGCGTTCTTCTCCCTCCTTTTCTTCCGCCTGCTTCCTTAGTCAGCTTCCATTAATTTCTTTTGCACCTCCAAGGTAGACATTTTAATTTTTTTGCTTTGGAGTGCCAAAAGATTTAGAGCAATTTGCACAGATTCTTCTCTTTTCTCAATTCACTCCAGAGGCTTGAAGCTGTTTTCTTAAACCAAAGTACTTGTGCATAGGAAGACCCATCTGCTTTAGCCCTAGCTTGTGAAACAGTTGAGATCAGTGCTTTCTGCGTGTGTGATCAATGGCTGTTTTTCTTTTCCTTTAGCTTGTCTGTTTTCAGTGACAGCCACTCACGGAATTTCCCCTCTTCTTCTTCTTCTTAATTTGAATTAAGTGACCTCTTTTACTGCTAGGCTGTCCTTCAGGAAGTGACTTCCTCACTTAGAAATGAAGTAGCGTTTGCGAGAGACACCTGAGATAGGCCTAGCAGTGAGAGGCAGCCACCACCCTATCAGCTGTTTTATACTGAGATGTCCCTGCCTGGTTGACCATGGAGTATGTAGGTACTGCTTTCACTCTAGGAGGAAGGTATTTCTCCCCCTTCGAACCTTAGTCTTCGAGCAGATGACTTCTCCCCCTTTGAAGGAGATGTGCGAAAACACCTTAACACCTGGATCTGCCTGGACAGCAAAGTCAGCAGGCTCACCGCAGTTTTGGCAGTCAGGTTTGGGGCCCAACCAGGCTTGTCACTAAGAAGCCAGGTTGTCCTTACCACACTCTAGGCCAAGCTTGGGTCAAGACAGGCTAATGTAGAAGGAGGCTTTTGGGATGCCAGTCGAGAGCTAGTCAGTTAACTATGTTTTCCCTATCAGATCATTTTGTGAAACGACGGCTTTTGAAGCGTGGCAAGATGTGACTTCACAGAGTATCTAGGCAACAATCACCTGCAGGTCTGAGGACACAGATTTGATTGAGAGCCCTACAAGAAGAGTGTTCAGTGGCTGGCCAATGTGTTAGGAATCGGTAGTGTTGCAAGATCTGAGGAGAGTGACAGCTGTTGGGGAAATGGACTGAGCCATGAGGACACCCCCACAGAGACCATGTTTGTAGGGAGATACGCGAGAGGGCGACGAGTTGAATTCGTTTGCTCTGCGTTGCAGTGAGTTCCTCACGCTGTTTGCGCAGTTTGTCAGTTTGGGGAGTGACTGGGAAGGCTCATTTGAACATATCAAAGAAGCCTTTGAAGCTGCTCGACACCGGTTGATGATGATGGATGTGTAGGGGTGCCAATGGTGTTTTCCAACGAACCAACTTTGTTGGTCAGCAAAGGAAAGGCTGATTCCTTCAAAGGCAGGTCTTTGGAAGTGGTGGGTTATGGGTGGATTCGTTTTGAGTGTGTAGATGAGAAGATGATGATGAGGCTTTGTTGTTTGAGGATGTGATGGAGAGGGAAGAGGGACTTGTGGACAGAAGTCAATAGCCTGGGCAAAAGTAAGATGGCCCACGGTTGGACGGGATCAAGAGGTCCTTCAGCAGCGGATTGTATTTTGTAGCCTGGCATCACCAGGAGAAGTGGATGATGTTTGGGGCCTTTCAGATGCTGCTTGTGTTCGCACAACCTCATGAAGACCAGTGGTGGTTCCCTCTGCAGTGCCTGGTTTAAGGCCATCCTCCTCATCGTGAGATGGGATATGCCTTTCAACACTAGCGTGGTGAAAATGTGACACTGCTGATGGAATGTGCAATGAAGGGAGCAGCCTCACCAGAGGGATGGTATGATCTCCTGAGGTTCATAGCTTGGGTTGTTGGTCCCTCAGCAGCTGGTGGTGTAGAACAGCTGTATCATGGGGAGCAGAAGTTTGAGGCTGAGTGCTGATTGTTCCTTATATCAGCGCGTGGGCACCTCGTGCAGGAATCAGGGTGTGAGAAGATATGAGTGGGGGACTCTACACTGTTGAGCAGCTTGGGCATTTTTTAAAGTGTTCTGTTCTTTGTGAACAGAACCTGTTCTTTGTGAACAGGCTAAACACTTTATGGAATATGTTTCCAAGTCATCATGTATTGTTTTTGACTACAAGATCAGTTTACAAAGTCGAAGACAAAGTGGAAAACAGAATTGCTCAGCCTGCCCAAGCTGTTCTGTAACATGAAGACAAAAGGTTATTTGAAAAAGGGTGACAGACCTTTTTCTTATATCAAAATAGGCCTTTACAAGGAAGAAAGACGCAAAGTTGACATTCCTAAATTAGTTAAAGGCAATGCAACAGTAGACAAAGTAAAAAGACAAAAGTTCTGCACATGTGAAGACAAGTCTGCTTTTCAGAAAAGTGCAGAAAAGGTTATGTTGTCTTTTCAACAAGACTTCTCCTTTTTCATTCCGTCCAATGAAGATGTTTCTCTTAGATCCTCTAAGTGAGTATAAAAGGAAGCTTCTAAGGTCAGAAAGAAGTGTGAAGAAAGCTAAGTGCTGAAACCAAGAGTGAACATGCAAGTCTTCTGTGTAAAACAGCATCTGTGTGTCTAAGCTATTTTACATAAGCTGTTCCCTTAAGTCTTGTAAACACAGTGAGTGCTTCTTAGTGAGTGTATTCATTGTATTCTAGTTTGAGTTTGTCTTAGACTAGTGAACATACTGTTGTATCTGCCATCTCAGCTTGAACTATTCCGCATTCAAGCTTGTTTGTAATTAACAAATTGTTGATAATACATACAAACATTGAGAAAAGAGTGTGTAGTTTTTAAATTGCTGTATTCACCCCCCCTCTACAGCTTATAACTATATACTTTGGGAACCTCTCGGGACCTACAGTGCTTCTTGAGGAGATTTATCTCCTCAACTGTAGCAGTCTCTACAGGAGCAGGTTCTGGTGCCCTTTCCAGAATATACGACTTTCACCCTGTACTCAGAACATTTGTCAGATTTTACTCCCAGTTCAGGAAGTTGCCTCTTTTGAGTTCTCCATATCCCGAATGGACCTCAAAGTAGCAACATGTGCTTTTGGGGAGGATTTTCAAGTGGGAAAAGGATATTTGACGTTATCATTGTTGTTGTTACTGTTATTGTCATTGTTATTAATAAACCGCTTCTACCTCTGTCTTTTTCAACCATCTTAAACAATTTTTCAAAAATCAGTGTTTGATTAACCATTAATAAATCAATAACCCAAAATTTAAAAAATGATTTATTAATCCTAAGAACCATTTTACTTATTCATGCACCCAACGAAGGCTGAACCTACATGAATAAGCTACTCAGGCAGGCAACTTATTACCAATTACAACCCCTTTGCAACCCTTAGATCTTATGAGATTTTCAGTTTCTTAAATTGATCATGTTTAATCTCATCCACACCTTGGGCAACAGTCTTACTGAGGAACCACCACTGACACACACCATATAACAACTGCAAGTCACTGACCCAAGTCTCACTTAGGATCCGCAGTGTTTACCTCACAGCTCTCCGAGTTTGCGGCGTAAGCACCCAACGAAGGCTGAACCTACTTACGACGACCGGTCACCGTGAGTGCCACTATATGGACGGTGTGTTGTGTCAGATTTTTAATTTGGGTTTATAACCAGTCTCTTACCAAGAACTAGTGGCCAGTCAAACTAGTCTGCGGGCAGGATCCTTTCGGTTCTAAACCTTTTGGAAATTCCACAGCCCGAGCAAGACTGTCCTAGACACCACCTATTCTGGTAAACAATCTAGTTAATGTACCAGTTTTAAGAATTTCAACTCTTTGATCATATGACATTTTAAAATAAATCTCCTTTTATTTGAAAAACTAATTTCATAAAAATGTCATATCTAACACCTGACAAAATAATTAAAGTTTCCAATTTAAACTTCCTTTTAAATACTTTAATTTTTCATCAAAAATGATTGTAGTTTTGATTTCTTTTATTTATCTACTTTGTCACCACAACCACGCAGATATAAATAAAGTATAAAGAAATAAAACATGCAATCACATGGTGACATAGCCTTGCCGAAACTAAATTGGTTTCCGAGAGCCATACAGACAAACCAATTAGGTCAAAACCTAAGGGACAAAATCAACACACAAGGCAAGAAGGTTGAACTCTTTCAGCTCCCACTAGCCTCAGTATCCGATGATGTCTCCGAGTGTCCTTGATGGATGACCTCCTTCTTGATGGACATCTTCGCCAAGATTTTTTACATGATTTAATCTAAATACATTTGCCTATTTTCTAACCTATTACAGATTACATCATAAAACCCGGGATTCCAATGGCACGCAGGCCTTCCCAAAAATATAACCAATAATAAAATAGCAAACATTGAGATTAAACAACCAACCATCACAAACAAGGGGTCTCAAGGCTCGGCTATGTCACAAACATAAATAAAGCAGTAAAGCATACTAATAATCCAGAATTTATTTTCATCTCGCCATGAAAATAATTCCAAGACCAATTAATCTACCATTAATTAAAGTAATCATGTCCAATATCGTTCTTAAATTTAAACGGTTCGTAAACTCAAAAATCTAGGAACACTTTCCATAATTAGAAACTTTTTCCCGAAAAATTTCAATTCAATTCCATCTTTGCATTATCTTTGGATTCATAACTATACTTTCTTAAAATATTCAATTAACAATTCAAACACCTTTGAAAATTAAACTTACTATTTTAAGGAACTTTTTATTAAACAACCTTTAATAAATATAGTTATTATTTTCAAATAATATCGATAAATAATTTAAATTTCCTTTAAATAATTATCAATTAACTATTATTTAATTGAAACGCTTTTCAAAAAAATAAACTTTACTTAAAATGTCAATTTTCTAAATAAATAAAGAAAATTGACCATCTTTAAATAACACCAAAAACTTTTCTATATGGTTTTAAACGAATTCTACCAAAAACGTTAATGTCGAGATCAAATCTCAAAAACATTAAACCATGACCGAGCATGAAACTCAAAGTCACGATTTCATCAATTTGAAAATAAATCCTTAAATTAAACTCTCTTTAATTTAATAATGCATTTATAGAACTAAATATTAAATGCATAAATTAAATCTAGTTTATAAATTAAAATTACCATTAATTTTAATTTCAACATTAAAACTTAATTTTTAATTAAAACCGGTTTAATTTAAACGACGAATTACCGGAAAACGGAAATGAACCAACTTAGTTAACCGATTCATACTCGGGTTCAATAACCCATATGAACCGAAAACAAGTAGGGTATTAAACCCTTTGACGGCTGAAATTAATCGAAGCCATTAATCAACTCACTTTGATTACTTCGATTTCCATATTCCTATTAATCGTTTAATTATCGAATCGAATAATATTTAAACCGATTTGCGAATTTTATAAAAAAAACTGATAAAGTCTCCACTTTAATTTTATAAAATCGAAAACATATTTACATATATTTTGTCACAAATGTTTAAATATTAATAACCAAACACTTTTGATTTATTAATTCGATTTTAACGCATTTAATTAATCGTTCGAGTTTAACCGTGAATTAAACGACACGACGGAACAAAGAATCAATCACCTCGGCTACCACATCACAACCGAGAGGTCATGGGTCTCAACCCACGGCCGAAATCTCTAGGTTTGATTTCGCAAACCGAAACGTTTAATTTTCCGACTTTAATCAATTAAACACTTTTAAACAATCAAACATCAACTAAATAAAACGAACTAAGGTTTCAAAATTCCGAGTTCCAAGAAACTCAAAGGTTGGCCGAGAATCACCATGGGGTTTCCAAAACCCTTGGTCGATTTTCTCCAAGCCAAATCAAAACCTTAAACATTTTAATTGTTGATTTCGATCGTTTAAACACTTTTAATCATCAAAAATCGAAACTTTAATAACATTGGACATAAATACACGAATAATACTATCATTATGTTACTTGAGGTGGCTCTGATACCACTGTTGGGAATTCGTATGGTTTTTCATAAAAAAACAAAAACATTAATCATATTAACGCACAACGGAAGCTTTTTAAAAATTACGAATTCCATACACGGATCATCAAGTAAAACATAAGATAAGTAAATATGAAAGCATTAAAATCGGTACCTTTGTATTCTATGACAAGAATACACGAATAAGACGCTTTCGATATCCACCGGTGATGACACGATCGAGCGGCGCCAGGTATGCAATTAAACACACGAGGAACGGGAAAACCAAACACCTAATTGCGTATTTGGTTCGTACGGCCGTAGTACACCACACACACACAAACACCTTCAAGTGTGTGTGTGTGCGGCGCTCCTCAAATAAACCACACAAAAACCTTTTGTGTCATCTATTATGTATATATCTTTCTCAATATATGGGCCGCCTATGTTTTATATATATAATATATTATTAATTAAGAGTTTTAGTTTTAATCAAACTCTAATATAATAATATAATATATATCTTAATAATTATCTTTATTATTTAAACCTTATATAATTATCTCTATAATTATATATATCTATTAAATAATGTTTATCATTTATATATAATCTAATAATATATAAACGAAAATATAATTATTTATAACTATCTCTATTTATTTGTTCATAATTATCCATCCAATTATCCATCCAATTATCCAATAATGAGATGATAATACTGATTCAAATAAATACATCTTTTATTTTATATCTAATAATAAATAAAAGACTAGATAACTATTATTTAATTATCATCCAATGACAATTAAATCACTACAATATCTAATATTGCACTTATAGTCCCCGTACTTTGAGATATAATTAATCACACATTAATTTAATCTCAATGATCATTTCGTGTCATAAATAATATCCAATATCATTTATTCAATAGTTTAATTGCATCTGCTCAGTTGTGATCATCGGTGTGACCCTCAAGTGTTTTATGAAATCAGCCATGATGCAGTAGTAATGTCATCTTTACACACCATATACTAACATTTATAAACTTAGGTTGTATACAATCAATTCAATTCAATTCTAAAACTTAGGTTAAAATTAATCAAGTAATTTTTTAAACTTGGGTTACATACAATCAATTAAATTCCATTTCATTCCATGAATAATAAAACTAAGGTTAAAATTAATCAAGTAATTTTATCAACTTAGTTTATAAAACTCTTAACAGTTTGAGAAAATGCACTAACAGTTTGAGAAATTGAATTAACAGCTCGAGATTCGCTAAAACATAATTTCTCAATTTAACTCAAGTGAATAATAAAGTGTAGGTTAAAATTTGAAAGCTTGATTTCCCAGATATTACACAACCATGGCATATAGAGTAACACTCAAACAGATTTATCAATGAAAACACTCTATTGGGTGAAGAAGATGAAATGCTCTAGAGAATATATCACTGCAATATTTCTTTCTTCAACAACAACAAAACCTCCATCTCGTTTGGCTTTTATAACCAAAGAGACTTTGGGAAAATTAGATAACAGGTCCTTGGACTTTAAACATTACAAAAACAAATACATAACTAGAAATTAAATTAATACAAACTAAAGATATTAACTAGACATTGAAATAAATATGTCTAACAATTCTCCCCCTATTTCAATTCTAGCTAACACTCCAAAAACTTCACATGTCTTGCCTCAGCTGAAGATAGACCTCAAATCGTCTAATGTATTCTTGGAGGGTTAAACGATCGTCAATCAGCTCAATACCTCTCCTTATCTCATTGCTTTCTTCAAGAGGAAGACGAAGTGAAGAAGGCAAGCTACTGTCTTGTTCAAGATGCTCATGAAGGCCACTTCTGATCAGTCTCAATGTTTCATCTGAAAAGGCAGCTATTTCTTCGAATCTCATGAAGCACTTTTCATTCTTGATGTTGCAGAACACAACTCCATGTTCAGGCTTTAGAAGAACCTTAAATTGAGGGTGTTGGTGAATTTGTGGAAACTCATATCGAGGAGCTGTCAGACCTACACGACTACTCAGGTTTTCTACTGCCATTTGGAAATCTTTGACAATCATGGACACGGAGATGCGACGCATACATCGGAGAATCGCCATTATAGCACAAATGTGTGGCTTACTTGGCCTTGCCTTTTTTAGACGAAGAAACAACCACTCAAGATCGTCGAATTCAAGATTATCCAGATCTGGCTCACCAAACATAGACACATCATCGTTTTCTCGAACAACAGTAAATGATGGAGACCAGATTTTGGAAATCTTGTGGCATGAAATATCTTTGATCTTTTTAATTCGAACATTAGACTTGACTCTTTGTATATCTTGAGGATAACGAAGCATCACGACTTCATACTCCATTTGCTCAGACCTTCGACGTTCATCGAGCCTCAGTAGCCACCTTTTAGAGATCTTCCCAACCGATTCCTTAGAGAACATAAAGTCTAAATGGTGTTCAAGGAATGGATAGAGAAGATTTTCATCATACATCTTTTTGATGTACTTCTTTCTCTCTCTCTCTTCTTGTGTCTCTTTCTTTCAGCCTGATTTGTGCGTTCAGTTGGCTCTGGAGAAACACGAAGGTATTCATGGGCCTTTTCAACTGTCATGGCTCTCCATTTTTCCTTTTCTGAATCAAAGAGACCCCCATCGACCAATGCATCAACCCATTCTGCTTCTTTTTCAGCAAGCTGTTCTTCAGTGAAGGTTGGAGCTGAAGAAGATTGTCCTACCTCTGAAGAAACAAAGAATTCTCTAATCCTTCCTGACTTAAGTTTTGTTCGGACGATTCTTTCTTCAAAGGCATCGACTGTTGTGGCACGGTTCACTGATGGAATGGGAGAAGTCATGGATTTAGTTGGGTTTTCAGATGGAATTTCTTCTTTGGGAATCAGGAGATCATCATCGGAGTCATCTGAGAATATTTCAATAATATCATGATCGGATGGATTCAGAGACGATTCAGATGGCTCAAAAACTATCATAGCACGAGACATATCTTGAATGTTGTGAGCTTCAGACTCTGTGACCTTTTCTAAACCCTCTGAACTCTGATCTTCCCCTATGACAGCTGAAATTTGCCTTTCACTTACTATGGCAGACTCAGAAGGTGTAGATACTCGCTGCCTTTTCTCCCCCTCAGGAGGACCCTCATCCTCAGGGTCATCATGACGACGTTTAAGTCCTTGGGCAGCGGGCCTGCAAGATTGTTCCAGGCTAGCCAAACTCTGTTGCATGATGGATAACTGGGACTGTAACTCTTTAAACTTTGATTCCAGCGATGAGTACAGTTGAACCAGTGAAACTGTAGCCGCCTCGACCTGAGAACTGATAAGAGTGGAGATTTCTGCACGGAAGGCTCTCAGATCGGCTTTCGTGACAAGATCATCACTGTGGACTGGTACGGGAGAAGGAGGAACCTGTACTGGATGCGGCACCGAGGAGGAGGTTGGATCCTTACCCTTCAGAAGACGAAGAATAGTCCCAAACTGCTCCTCCTGGTATGCCTTTAGAGCATCCAGGTCTGCTCGTGTAACTCGAGGTTCATGTAGATCCCCCGTTTCCACCTCAGGTGTAGTACCTGGGTGTCCAGCTGTCACAGTTGGCATAACGTTAGCTGTGGCTGGAATTCCTTCCGTCATTTCCGCCACACTTGTGGTGTGAGCGGATCCGGAAGTTCCGGATGTCACAAAGACATCAGATGATGCAGCAGGTGTCTTAAAGTGTGTATAATGACGTGTGGGACTAAGCGTGCTCATCAAAGGCGGTGACGATCGGGGCGGGGATCGTCGGATTTCAACACCTCCTGTCTCCAAATGAGACAGTGGTGGCATATGTGGAATTTCCCCGTGCGCAATTGAAACACTGGTCTGTTGAGAGACCAGTGAGTGGCTAGGGTGGGGTGTGCAATCGGCCATTGGGCTAATGGCCTTAGACTGACTTGCCCGGATTTGTCTTGGTTGGGGTTCACCCTCAGCACTCTCTAACCTCTCGGCGCTCCCTGATAGATTGTCTCTCGGACTCGAAAGCACAAAGTCCATCATAGCCTCACGCTCAGATTCAAAGAGTATCTCTGCTGCAATTAAGTCTTCTGTCGCTCCTTCAGAAGTTGGGATATCAAAAGGAATATGTTCAGCGATAGGACTTGATCGATCTTCTGCTGTGTGCACCGGTAGGGACTCCATATTCGGGGACGGACCAGGTGCGGGAACATCATGAGCTTTCTTTGATCTGATGGCCCGTCTTGGCTTTGTAGCTAGTTGCTGTATTTGTGACGGTGCAACAACTGCTTCTTCAGGTGTAACTTCCAGCCCGGCTCCCTCAATTACTTCTACTCTTTCTATTTCCATCCCGGCTCCCTCAGCTCCCTCTACTCTCTCTATGACCAGACCGACTCCCTCAGCTACTCCTACGCTCTCGACTTCCATCCTGACTTCCTCAGCACTTTCAGAACTATCAGAACCATCATCTCCCCCTGCGCCCTCAGAACTCACAGAATTCTCACTCCTACCAGCTTGGAAGGCTGTCCCGGTGCTGGGGCAGCCATAGCTGGATAATTAAGGCCTAGATACTCTCTTATACGAGTGCTCGATTGATCAGCATACGCTAAGAGTTCTTGCGGGAGAGGACGAATCACAATGCCTTGTTGAACGGGATGTGGCTTCAGAAATCCCAAGGAGTAGATGGGATAAATCGGATTCTTGAGTCTTGGAAAAATCGTCCTTGGATGTGTGTCCATGAAATATCTGACAAAGAGTTGGAAGAATCTTTGGAAAGGAATGTATCTTTTCTTCTTTTTGTCATTAGCTTTATCTTGAATATATTCACTGATTTCTTCCCAGACAAAGTTACCGTAGTCAAAATGACGATCAAATACAAACGAGTGAAACATTCGAAGCGTAGCCACACTTCCAGCGTCATGGCCAGATGTTTTCCCTGTCATGCACTTGGTCCGGATATTCCAGATGACGAACCATAGACCCTGAAGACCTTTGGTTTTGAATTGAGAGATTCTTGATAAAGGACCATGATATCCCATGCTAAGAATGTCTGTACATAACGTATCGACTTCCACCAGAGGATCAAAATCGAGTTTGCCTTGGATTGCATTTTCAGTGGGAAGCCGCAAGATGTTGCGCAGCATGGGAAGGGAAAGTGTAACAGTCAGATTGTCGATCTTGGTTTGAAATAAATCTTCGCCATTTAGAGTAATAATTTCCAAATAATGCCAGAACTGCTGAAGATAGATTTTCGGAACAGATTCAGCAGCAGTCAAAGCATAATTGATCCGGTGGCCCTGAATGATGTCATAAACTTTGAAGAAAGACTCGGGGTCTAACTTCCAGTTGTTTGCTAAATGGGAGACCCAAAGATCGGAGTCCAACAACTGATATGCTTGAGCAGCCATTTGAATTCTGTTGAAAAGAATAAGAATTGGTTAACAAACAGAATAGATACAAATGACAGTTAGTAGATAAGGGATAAGGAGTTAGATAACTACGGATGAAACAGTTCGAGCAGCTTCCACTAGTGTTCGGTTTCGTCTTTCGACAATCCCGTTTTGTTGTGGAGTCCTTGCAGCGGAATATTGATGATGAATGCCTTTTGATTTCAGGAAAGTTTCAAGAACCGAATTCTTGAATTCTGTGCCTTGATCTGTTCTGATGAATTGGACAGCTGACTGCAACTTTGTCTCAACAAGTTTGATTAAATCAATGATATGTTGAGGAGCCTCATCTTTGGTTCGCAAGAATCGAACATATGTGTATCGAGAATAGTCATCCACGACAACCAACACATAGCGCTTTCCGTTGATACTTTGGATCCTCATTGGTCCACATAAGTCCATGTGGAGGAGCTCTAACGGCCTTTTGGATGTGGGTTCGGGTTTGGGTTTATGTGCTGCTCTTTTCATTTTTCCTTTTTCACATGCTCCGCAAAGGTGATCTTTGTCGTACCGGAGCACTGGCAGACCTCTGACAAGACTTTTTGAGACCAGTTTATTAATATTGTCAAAGTTGAGGTGAGATAAGCGACGGTGCCACAACCAAGAGTCTTTTGTTGAAGCCTTGGAGAGTAGGCAAATGCTTTCTTTCAGTTTGAGTTTTGCCAGATCGATGGTATACAAGTTTGAGTTACGGAATCCTGACAGCAATTCATTTCCCGAATCATTTCTCACACTACATTTTGTGGCTTTAAAGTTCACCTCGAGACCCTTATCACAAAATTGTCCTATGCTAAAGAGATTGTGTCCCAATCCCGGTACATAGTTCACATGTTGGATGATGAGATTTTCTGAAACTAAATCTCCATGACCAACGATTGGTAAATGATTGTCATTCCCAAATCTAACTGAGCCGCACTGTTCCTCGACATAGTTAGACAATAACTCAACTCTACCGGTCATGTGACGAGAGCATCCCGAATCCATTACCCATGTTGTTTTTATCTGTCATTGAAATCAGATAAGTAACAACATACAACTCCTGTCTATCACTAACCGTGTTCTAAACTGGCATGTCCAGAAAACTTGTACGGTTAAAGGCGGGTCCTGAACTGAGTGCACAGGAACCATTCTGCATAAGATCAATCAGACACTACGGGAACTCATTGAAGAATGGGGGTTTTCAGGTTAGCACAGGATGGAATTCCAGTTATATGTAACAGAATATTTGCAGGAACCCATTTTTTATTAGTGTCAGTATTTGATGCAGAAATCTTTGGGACCCATTTGAATATTGGACTTTTGGATTTTGTATCAACTATGGGTTGTTTGGGGCCCTCAGAATTGGTCTGTTCAACAGGCCTTTTCTTTGTCCAGACTTTGGTGCATTTGATTTCCTTTGATTTTACATGACATTTTCAAGTTTTGAATTATTCTTTTCAGGAACAAAAGAACATGAAGTAGATAAACATGAACCAACAAGGTTTTTCATTACAGAACAATGTTTTGAAAGTCGGTTTACATTCATGTTTTTCCCTACTACATTTAATCTACTTCTTGAAATAGAATTGTCGGAAATGACATGCAATGGCACAAATGCCTTCTTGAAAAATGAAGCTTGCTTGACTGCTCTTTGGGAATCATTCAGATGATCTGTAACATCAGACAATTTTGAATCAGTTACATGTGAACTCTTAGAATGAGAAGAAATTCGTGAGTGAGTGAGTTTCACGGAATACTTGTGATTCTTTGTAGAAGAATGTCTAGTATCCTTTGAAACTCTGGTTTTAAGATTTGTTGAACACTCACCTTTGAGAATTCTTGGAGGAATTTCAAATATTTCTTTGCCTTTTGCAACATTTGGTAAAGCGGTGTTTTTGGTAATTTTACCTGACACTGCTAAAACCTTTGCTTTTGATTTATTGGAGAGAGTGGAGAGTTTGATTTGTTTCAGTTGACAGATTTCATTTTCCAAATCCTTGATGATAGATAGGTATGAAGCCAGGTCATCATCATTGGATTTGAGTTGAATTTTAAAATTTTGTTCTTTGATTAAGAACAATTTCCTCTCTTTTTCAAAAACGATTCTTTGATCATTCGCCAATTCTACCGAAGGTTGGGTGAGAAAGGAGTAAATGTGAAATTGTAAGTCTGAGAGAAAACCTTGATACACGGTGACCAAAACTGTTTGTTCAAAACCTTTGCAAATACAATTCTCCTCACCTTTCAAAATATGTTTTTCAAGACGTGTGATTTGATTTTGAAGAATGAAGGTGGGAATGTAGGAATGAGATGTAGATGCAACATGTTTAGCATCCATTTCCGACTTTGAGTAACTATGTATGTAGTCATCCGATAGAGTGGGTTCTCTAGTGGAATAACTGTCATTTAGTCGCTCATAGCCAAAAGATGTATGCTCGTTTTCACAAAGTTTTCGTTTGGAATCTTCCTCATTTAAGGCATCTTCCGTTGAACGATGGAAAACTGCCTTGAAACCATGTCCCATGTAATTGTGATCATACAAGGTAGGTGAAGTGTTTAATACCTTGTTAAGAATTTTGGGATTTTCATACCCAATACCTTCCTTAGAATGATAGAAACGAGTTTCTTTCGGTTTATTCATGTGGATGGTCTGATCAGTTTGACCACGTTTCAGAAATTCATCCTCAAGGGATTTTATTTTTGCATACAACTCGACTCTTTCGTTGGAAATCATTTTGAACTTTTGTGCATTCTGAGAGTTTTCACATGAGATGGATTCAAATTTGTTTGATACTTCAGAAAGCTGAGATTTCAATGAATTGTTCTCTTCTTTAATTTTATTTGAAGTTTCAATTAAAGAATAATTCATATCATTAATCTTGACCATGTCTATCTGAATATTTGAGTTTTCACTTTTTATATTGAGCAGTTGATTATCAAAAGTGTGAGACTTTTCCTTTTCAAGCAAAAATTTCTGTTCGAGAGAATGATATTTTTCGGTTAGAAGTTTGAAATCATTGATTAATTTGAATTCAAATTCAGAATGTACCTCACTGGACTCGCCATCAGATGAGATGAAGTCTTTGTCGTTAGTCATTAGACAGGATGAGGTGGACGTCTCTTCAACCTGTTCATCATCTGAAGCATACCTTTCCTCACGTCCTTCACTCCTTTCAACTCTGGAATCCACGAGTTGTTCTTGAACCACCTGCATATCTGGCCCTAGATGACCAGAGTTGAGACTGAAGATGCCAGCCACATAACATGGGACATTGTTAGCTCCATCATTTTCATCATCAGTCTGATCGTCCATCCAATAGTCATCCTCTGCTACTAGAGCTTGACCACCCTCTTTCCTTTCAATCATTGCCAGTTTTCGACGATAGTAGTCAGCGTTTCGTTGGAAAGGTTTAACACATTCTCTGGCAAAGTGACCCAGTTCACCACACTTGTAACAGACCAGACTCTTTCCAGATTTTACATTCTTTTCTTCAGGTCTGTTCCTTTTGTCTCCTCCAGCTAGCCTCTCAATTCGTTCCTCATCAGGATTGCGATACTCATCTCGATGATTATCACGCCTCTCTTCCCTCTCTACTTTCCATTCATCTTTGTGATCCCCTCGTGGTTCCTCACGACACTCATTTCGTCTGGGTTCACGGGTATTGTTTCTCTCTTCTCTGAAACTACGATCCGTTCGCTCTTCCCTGCGCATACGCGGCCCCGTTTCATATCTCAAGTTGT
This sequence comes from Centrapalus pauciflorus, assembly GCA_020465985.1. Lineage (NCBI taxonomy): Eukaryota > Viridiplantae > Streptophyta > Magnoliopsida > Asterales > Asteraceae > Centrapalus > Centrapalus pauciflorus. The sequence continues at coordinate 4,654 of JAANYP010001478.1, read as the reverse complement.
TGTTGGTCTTTTTCTTAAAGAACCGCTGATTAAACTTGTTGGACAGAAAAGCTAGTTGATCACGGAGGTCTACCATTTCAGAGTCCGAGGAATTGTCAGGTTCATGGCTTGACTGACCCATTTGAGGATCTTTGTAGGAGAAAGGCATGGCTGGAGATTTGCCTTTGTTATCAGTGATCAGTGCAAGTGAATCATTCACTGGTCTGGTTCCACTTGCAGATAACGACTCAACCTTGTTTCTTATAGCTAGATGATCATCAACATCGTCTTGAAATTCTTGCAGATTTTCAAATAAGAAATGGATATTGATATCATTCAGATCATGAGTCCTCTTTACTGTGCGACATGTAGAGTTCCATTCAGGACGAAGCGAAGCAAGAAAACGAAGATTGATGTCATCCTGTGAGGTGTTGACTTTGCATTTTTTCAATTCGTTTAAAACGGAGCAAAAACGATTGTAAGTGCTTTCAAGAGTTTCTCCGTCTCGTGCCTTGAACTTAGAGAAAGCAGATTTGATATTCTCCCTTTTCATTTTGTCGCCCTTTTCAGACCCTCGCATCTGGTGAGCAACTTCATCCCACATTGCCTTGCCAGTCTCTTGACTGTCAATACTGTTGAGAATGGGCTTGGGAAAGGCTTGTAAGAGATAATTCTCTAACTGGATGTCAGCTTTGGCTCTAAGTCGTTCCTGTTCAGTCTGAGGTCCTCGTGGTTCACGAAGTTCGGGAATTGGTGGATCATTATCGGGTTTGGCAGGTATGATGGTGAAATATTCTGCAGGACCTTCTTCAAGAGATTTAAGCATTAAAGAGCCCAGATCATGCAGCGCAAGAAACCTTAGAAACCTTCTCTTCCATTGATCGTATTCTCCACGATACAGAACCGGTGGACGAATATCCGTTCCCAAAATTAGAGCCTCGTTTGCCATGTTTGATTTTGAAAGATTGATCTTAGAATTGGAAACTTGGAGATGATTTTTTTTTAATTAATTTAATAATATAAAATAAATGAAAATAAAGAAATAATTAAAAATAAAATAAAAAACTTGTAACCTGAAACAAAGATTTGGAGAAATAAAAAGATTTTGAAAAAAGAAAAAACAGACAGTGGGGTTACAGAAATCCTGGGTACTGAAACCTTGAAACCTTGGTACTGAAACCTGAGTACCGAAACCTTGGTATAGAAACCTTTGATATAGAAACCTTTGTATAGAAACCTTGGTACTGAGACTTTGGTATAGAAACCTTGGTACCGAAACCTTGGTATAGAAACTGTTATACCGAAACCTTGGTATAGAAACCTTTGTACCGAAACCTTTGATATAAAAACTTAGTACTGAAACCTTGGTACCAACCTTAGTACCGAAACCTTGAGAAGTACCGAAACCTTTTGACAAAAAAATACTCAGTACCGAAACCTTGATGAAACTATCGAAACCTTTGAGGTTTCGGTATATGTTGCTGAAACCTTTCTTATATATACCGAAACCTTGGACCTACCGAGATCTTGAAATACTACCGAAACCTTTAAAGAGGAAACCCTTTTTGCTACTTTCTGCACTTGTTTTCAAGACTGAAACTTTTTTCCAAATACAGAGACGTACTGAAACCTTTGTGGTTTCGGTATTTTCAAGATTCCAAGATTTTCAAAGTTTTTCACACAATACAAAGTTTAAATCTCAGATATAGCAGATATATGGCACAAGTATTTCAATTTCGGTGTAAATAAATTTGTTTGACACAAAAATTTTGAAATTTTTGGTCAATTTCTTTGGTACAGTACGCCTCAGTCACGAACAGATGGGTTCAACAAAAATAATTCATTTACTCCATGAAAAGGATGTTGTTTTTCACAATAAACATATTCTTGATGATTAATAACAACATACAAATGATATTTAAGCAAAAGATCAGAGATTTGGACCTTTTTGAGAAGAAGGAGATGAAAAGCAGGTTACGTTTTTTTTAACACAGCTCCAAGTTGAAATCCAATTCCAAGCTCTGATACCAAATGAAAGCTTGATTTCCCAGATATTACACAACCATGGCATATAGAGTAACACTCAAACAGATTTATCAATGAAAACACTCTATTGGGTGAAGAAGATGAAATGCTCTAGAGAATATATCATTGCAATATTTCTTTCTTCAACAACAACAAAACCTCCATCTCGTTTGGCTTTTATAACCAAAGAGACTTTGGGAAAATTACATAACAGGTCCTTGGACTTTAAACATTACAAAAACAAATACATAACTAGAAATTAAATTAATACAAACTAAAGATATTAACTAGACATTGAAATAAATATGTCTAACAAAATTAATCAAGTAATGTTATAAACTTAGGTTATATACAATCAATTCAATTCAATTCCATTCCATGAATAATAAAACTTAGGTTAAAATTAATCAAGTAATTTTATAAACTTAGGTTATATATAATAATATCAATTTCATTCCATTCCATGAATAATAAAACTTAGGTTAAAATTAATCATGTAATTTTATAAACTTATGTTATATACAATCAATTCAATTCCAATCCATTCCATAAATAATAAAACTTAGGTTAAAATAAATAAAGTAATTTTATAAACTTAGGTTATATACAATCAATTCAGTTCCATTCCATTCCACGAATAATAAAACTTAGGTTAAAATTAATCAAGTAATTTTATAACCTTAGTTTATAAAACACTTAACAGCATGAGAAAATGCACTAACAGCTTGAGAAATTGAACTAACAGCTCGAGATTTGCAAATACATAATTTCTCAATTTAACTCAAGTGAATGATAAAACTTAGGTTAAATTAATCAATTAATTTTATAAACTTAGGTTGTATACAATCAATTCAATTCAACTCCATTCAATTTCATTACATGAATAATAAAACTTAGGTTAAAATTAATCAGGTAATATTATCAACTTAGTTTATAAAACTCTTAACAGTTTGAGAAAATGCACTAACAGTTTGAGAAATTGAATTAATAGCTCGAGATTCGCTAAAACATAATTTCTCAATTTAACTCAAGTGAATAATAAAGTGTAGGTTAAAATTAATCAAGTAATGTTATAAACTTAGGTTATATACAATCAATTCAATTCCATTCCATTCCATGAATAATAAAACTCAGATTAAAATTAATCAAGTAATTTTTTAAACTTAGGTTATATATAATAATATCAATTCCATTCCATTCCATGAATAATAAAACTTAGGTTAAAATTAATCATGTAATTTTATAAACTTAGGTTATATACAATCAATTCAATTCCAATCCATTCCATAAATAATAAAACTTAGGTTAAAATAAATAAAGTAATTTTATAAACTTAGGTTATATACAATCAATTCAGTTCCATTCCATTCCATGAATAATAAAACTTAGGTTAAAATTAATCAAGTAATTTTATAAACTTAGTTTATAAAACACTTAACAGTATGAGAAAATGCACTAACAGCTTGAGAAATTGAACTAACAGCTCGAGATTTGCAAATACATAATTTCTCAATTTAACTCAAGTGAATGATAAAACTTAGGTTAAATTTGTTAGATTTATTATTTCGATCTTAGGAGTTGTTTTGTAATATTTATTTTCATTGTAATTTGTCTTGTATTTATTTCTATGTATTTCATGTTTATGTAATAGTATAGGGGCCATTGTTGCCAAGTCTTGTAAGTTAATTAATGGAGCCTATAAAAGGCTCCTAGGGTTTACTTTTGAAAACACACGGTTGACTACATTTGAATATTCTTAAGAGCCGCCACTGTTCCATCAAAGCTTTAAAAACATTCATCTTGTCTTCTTCTTTATCAACACATTTATTGAGCTAGTTTTCTTCATGTGTTTGATGAGAAAATCATTAAGGTGCTGAATACATACGGGATTTCATATTAACAATTGGTATCAGAGCTCAGAGGGGTGGATTTCAACTGATTTCTTTCGGATTCTGCTGGGTTTGTTCATGTTCTTCGAGTTCTTCCATATTCAACCGGTTAGATCTTCATTTTCCATGGTTTTTCGAGTTTCTTGTGTTATAATGGTTCTATAAACATCACATTATCATTATCTACTGATTTTAAACTCATTTACTTCCATATCTTTGTTAAAATCATCAAGAATCGACCATTTTGAAGCTTGCAAATATGGGTTTTTTAAGTGGGTTTTTCATGTGTTCATGCTAGTTTTAAGTGTTTTCTAGGTTGTTTTCAATCACCAAAAGTGTTTAAAATATTTTATAAATCATTTAGAACTGTTTTTAGGCATTAAAACTGATAAAATCGAATTCTGTCTTTTCTGCCTTAGAAAAACATAAAATCCTGCTGTATTTCGGATTACATACTGTAGCATTTCGGACCACATAGGCACCAAATTCGGACCTCACAATCATCCTAATTCGGACCACCCTTAGGTGAATTTCGGACCCCCATAAGCCAATTTCGGACCAAAATTCAGTCCAATCCGAACTTCGGACCATCCGAAGTTCAGGAAAGGCTTTCCATTTTTCACTAATTGGGACTTGTTCTAACATTTTTTCAATTTCGGACCTCACCATTTCGGACAATCCGAATTCGGTCCTCTGTCCCTATTTCGGAACCATCATATTTCGGCCACTTCACTGTTCATCCGAATTCGGTTCATCCGAAT
>JAANYP010001477.1:0-119164 GCA_020465985.1 Centrapalus pauciflorus | reverse complement strand
GATCCTTGGGGTGACACCTGATCCATTAGGATCATTTTTTCATGATGATTTACTGAGTGTTCTACATCTTCACGGGTCTGTTAGACAGCTTCTCAAGATTTTCAGACACACTGTTGTCTTGACCTGTTCACTGTGTTGAACATGTTCGACCACTGTTGAACATATCAGCGAGGAACTGGAAATCAGCATTGATAGGTTCTGGACCATTGCTGTTGTAATTAAAGTCAGTACATTTATTTACACAGGGTGTATGTGACTAATGCATCATCATGTCCATCATGATAACAGGTTCCACACTGGGGTATGGAACTTTTGAGTCTTCTTCATTGATTGAATGCTCAGATCATGCAAGTTAAAGTTCTCCTGAACACTGCATTCAGGAAACAGCTTTGGTGGAGGCATTCTTGGACTCTTCACAAAGGCGACAGTGATAGATTCTAGCTATCACCCTCCTTCTTTGTTGTTGTATACTCTGTAGGCTTGAGAATAGCAGATTAGCCACAAAACACACCTTCATCAAGCTTTATGGTTCAACTTGACAGCTGGTCCCTTTGCATTCAGGAATGAGAAACAGGGACATCCAACACATGAAAAACTGACAATTTGACTTCCTCCCTCTTGAGCAGCTCATAGGGAGTTTTGTTGAATCTTTTCACCACTAGGGATTGTTTTGGCTGAAGTCAGGCAGTGTTAACGACAAACCTTCAGCCCAAAATGATGAAGGTAAAACCTGATGCACACCAGCATGGTCCTGCTTGCAGCTTCAATGGAGTTCGTTTTTCTCCCCTTTCCTTCTCAGCAACTCACATTTTGTTGAGGAGTTCTTTACTGCTGAAAAGTTTTGGTTATTCCGTTCTCTGCACAGAAGTCTTCAAGAGTACTGTCTTCGAACTCAGTAGCCATGATGCACTTCTAAGCTGCTTTACTGGGGGCAAGACTTCAACAGCATTTCCATCTTTTTGACAAATCCAATATTCTTCTAGACAGGCCCTCTCCTTTGGGCTCTTAGAAGATCACCAGTGTACTCGGAGAATCCTCATCACCATTACAAGAGTGTATCTCTTACCTCCTAGACGTGGTTGGGACATTAACAGAGTCCAAAAAGTCCTATGGATTAAGAAGAGTGGAGTATCAATATGAGAAATTATGGTGGTGGATTTAAAATATTTTGTTCTCTCCTGCCTTTCTCACAAACTTCATAATCATCCTTATCGCAAAAGTCATAGAAGGCAAAACTGTCACCAACTCTTCTTAACAACAGGTTTTTGATGTTCTTGAAGTTCAGATGTGACAGTCTTCTGTGCCATAGCCCGTTTAGATCAGCATTTGTTCTTGTGAGAAAAAACATGGTTTCCGTTGGGGGTGCAGCGAATGGCATATCCACAACATATACCACCTTTTCGTTCGTGGAGCACATAGGAAACAATTGCCTTGGGAATCCAATATGTACCCGGTGCTCATAAAGTGTACCTTGTAGCCAGCATCAATAGTTGGCTTATGCTAACAAGGTTATGTTTAGCCCAACCACATAGGCTACTCTTTGAACACTGCCGCACCAGCTTTAAGAGTTCCATAGCCCTCAGTGGATCCCTGTACATTGTCACCAAAGGTGACTTTTGGCCCTTTTCAGGCCTGAGTTCACTCAGCATTCTTTACAACCTGTCAGTGCCCTAGCAGTCCACTGTCCAGTACCAAACCTGGAAGGTTGTTTTTTCCTGCAGAGTGATAAGAGAATTACTAGTCATGTTTTGGGGAATCATCACGAGATGAGTTCTCCTACTTCATCAACATTGTTGATGGACTTTGAATATCCACACTATATTCCCTATTTGAATGGTATCAGCTTGAATACCTTCTCCGTAACTGTGCCATTTCCAACACTGCTTGTGCACGCTGTGAGAGAAACAACAAGAGTAACAGGCTCATGTCCTCAGATTCAGGACAGTCCTTGGCCAGAATGTGTCTTCTTCCCACATTTGTAACATTTTCTCTTTTTAGTTATTTTTGGAAAGATCCTGCAGAAAACACATTCTGAGCTATTTTTTGTTGATTCTTTCAGCAGGTTTAGCATTCTTTGTTGAATCACAGCTTGTGTGGAAGTCAATAGCCCACAGCTTGAACTGTCTCTTCTTTCCTCTTTTTGGGAGGACAGATGTCAAAGACAGGAAGGCTTGATTAGCTTTTGAGCTTCCACATGGTTCGGAAACTTATTTCCCAGTTGTCTCAGTTTGAGCAATGGCTTTGCCTTTGCCCCTACTGGATTGAGACTTATGCTGCCTATCAGCCATACTCACTGTGTCTGGTTTGTGAAAAACTTATTTTCATTTAAACCACATTTACCACTATGATTTGAAAACTTATTGAAATCACAGAGCAGTTTTGTTTTCAACATGAGACTACCTTGTTAAAACAGGCTGCTTACTTTGAAAACTTATTTTCAAAGTGTTTTAGCATCAAAAGGATTAACATGCTTTTTACCATCAGCTTTGGACTCAAACCTGTTTGTCAATAGGTTTAGCATCCACAACTTCAGTTTGAACAGTTTTTCCGTTCTTTTGCTGTGTGAGCTAGCAGAGCACTTAGCAGGCTGACTTGGAGACAACTCCAACATCAGCTTTTGAGCTGAGTTCACAACAAGCGGTCAGTATTTCGAGGCCTGACAAACCTGTTTGTTGAGATTAGTTTACCATTCACATTTTGAATGAATGTATTGGAATTCAACCAAGGGGATAAATCTTTTTCAGATTGCTTATCTCAACAATGGAAGCTGCTGTGTCAAGATCCCCTCCAAGATAGGCTTGATTTGTGCAGGGAACTGTTGACTTAGTACAATGGCTGACTTTTTGTGCAGATTGGCAGCCAAGAGTCAACTATCTTTGATAGCTTTGAGCTTAGCATGCTTTATATCTGTTTCTCTCTTTTCTTCCAGTAAAATAGAGTTGATATGTTTTAATTCATCAAGCTCAGTTTCCAACTTATGGAAACTGTCCAGTTTACTAGATTTAGTTTTAAGATCAGTTTTAAGCTTAGAGATTTCAGATAGTAAGCATCATGCTTCTCAACAGCAGCTTTTAGATCAACAAGCATATATTCAAACATTTTAACTTTTTCTTCGGAACTGTAAGCCATAAAATTTTGTACCTTATACATCATAGTAGGATTCCAGTTCTCTAAGCTGCTGAAGCCTTCAGCTTCAGCCATATCTTGTTTGAAGCTGCTTGTTGATGGGACATCAGTGTTGGCCATCAGACATTGATTATCTTCTTCGATCAGATGATGAATCAATTCCTCCCAGTTCCACATTCTCTGCCATAAAGTCCCTTTTGGCGATTGGAACAATGAGTTTCCAATTTCCTCAGCTTAGCCATGGCCATAAGGTACTAACCTATAGCCATCATCCTGTTAGTCTGTTGGGTTGGATGACTGCCAAACAGGCTTTGACACACAGTCAGAGCTATGTGCCAGTTGCCACATTGAAGCACTCAGGGCTTTGGATGTCAAATGCCTTCCTTTTTCCGCACCTGAGCTGTCTTGTATGGCATGTTTCTTCCAACCTTTTCTGTTGAACCTTTTGACAGCATGGCTATCATTTGCTGATCATCTTGTTCCAGCAAATGCAGCATCTTTTCGTACGACACTTCCTCCTTGTCATCATCCTGTTGATCAGTTTGAGTGAACACATCACTCACCTGATTTACAGGCTGTCTCACATTAGCCACAAAGGCTGCACCTCTTTTGGACATTTCCAAGGCATTTCTCTTTTGTTGCCTTGATTGTTCATCATTCAGTAAGGATCCATACAGATTGACTAGATCCATACTTCTGATAGTACCTGAGTTCCTTAGAATTGTTGAGAAGTAGTTCCACTCTTCAGGTAAAATGTCCAGAAATTTATTCACCAGGGTAAGACTGTCCTTGGTGATCCCAACAGCTTTGAGATCATTCACTAGAGCAGTAAACCTGGTGTAGGTTTCAGTGAGAGTCTCCTTGGGTTTAGCAAAGAAGAGTTCATACTGTCTAACAAGATTGTTGATCCTGTTGTCCAGTGTGATTGTGGGTCCATCATAGACGGTACACAAAGTATCCCACATCTCCTTTGCTGTCTTCATTTTCTCAACCTGCTTGAACACATCATCAGGGAGAGAAATGACCAGGTTGTTTCTGGCCTTTGCATCCAGAGCCACCAATCTCTTGTCTTCATCAGACCATTGAGCTTTTGCTTTCTCAAAGGTCCTGATTTCAGGAGCAGATCCTTCAACCGCTGGAGTTATAGTAGTAACAGAGGTTGGCACATATGGACCCTCCATCACTATCTCTGGTAGTTGTACGTCCAGATTCTCTAAATAGAGCATCATTATGCACTTCCAACCAGAGAAGTTTTGATGATTAAATTTTGGAGGTTTGCCCATTGAACCATTGTCATAGTAAGAAGAATTTGCAGCACTGTTGTCCATGGAAACTTGGGAGAATAAGAGATCTAGAATGACACACACTCTAAACTAGGCTCTGATACCAGTTGTAGGTCCCGAGAGGTTCCCAAACTATATAGTTATAAGCTGTAGAGGGGGGGTGAATACAGCAATTTAAAAACTACACACTCTTTTCTCAATGTTTGTATGTATTATCAACAATTTGTTAATTACAAACAAGCTTGAATGCGGAATAGTTCAAGCTGAGATGACAGATACAACAGTATGCTCACTAGTTTAAGACAAACTCAAACTAGTATACAATGAATACACTCACTAAGAAGCACTCACTGTGTTAACAAGACTTAAGGGAATAGCTTATGTAAAACAGCTTAGACACACAGATGCTGGTTTACACAGAAGGCTTGCATGCATGAAAATCACACTTGCACGTTCACTCTTGGTTTCATCACTTAGCTTTTTTTACACCTCTTTCTGTCCTTAGAAGCTTCCTTTTATACTCACTCAGAGGATCTAAGAGAAACATCTTCATTGGACGGAATGAAAAAGGAGAAGTCTTGTTGAAAAGACAACATAACCTTTTCTGCACTTTTCTGAAAAGCAGACTTGTCTTCACATGTGCAGAACTTTTGTCTTTTTACTTTGTCTACTGTTGCATTGCCTTTAACTAATTTAGGAATGTCAACTTTGCGTCTTTCTTCCTTGTAAAGGCCTATTTTGATATAAGAAAAAGGTCTGTCACCCTTTTTCAAATAACCTTTTGTCTTCATGTTACAGAACAGCTTGGGCAGGCTGAGCATTTCTGTTTTCCACTTTGTCTTCGACTTTGTAAACTGATCTTGTAGTCAAAAACAATACATGATGACTTGGAAACATATTCCATAAAGTGTTTAGCCTGTTCACAAAGAACAGGTTCTATTCACAAAGAACAGAACACTTTAAAAATGCCCAAGCTGCTCAACAGTGTAGAGCAGCGTAGACAGTTTATGTCCAGCCTGTTCAGCAGACAGAGCAGCTTGGACAAACTGTCTTAGTTGCAACACATGCAACATATAGAACAGCTTTAGACTGATATTGCAAATCATTTTCAGGTTTCAATAAGGCATATAACAGGCCTTAAATTCAACCTTCAAATGCATCAACAGGTTTGATTATAAATCTCCCCCTCAGATGTAGACCAGGTTTGACTGAGGCCTTTTTGTGCCTAACACTTGTCCTGGTCAAGTAAAATTGTCAAACACCCTATGGTGCTACAAGGTTTCACGTCTAAGTTTACGTACTCAATACATTATTACATCACTCAGAATATATTACAACATTGGTCTCATAGTACATTTACCGACTGAGTAGTATCAAATCTTCCAAGACTTCACAAACGACCTAACTAGAAGGTCCCGCAGCGGATTTCCCCTTTCCTATAAAAATGTCAACAACTGAGGGGTAAGCATAGCTTGATGAATACCAATAATATAACACATATAATAAATCCTTATGATGCCCCCCCAATAGTAACACCGGCAACACATACCGTATACTCCCTACATACTCAAAGTACGAAAACCCGAGCCGCAGCTCCTTCGAGATGACACTAGGCATAAGAAAAACAAACCATCTGAGGCAAACATATTATCGGGGATGACCTACTGCCTATCCTGACCACAGAGGTGTCAAACTCTTGGTCATATAATACAGTAACATCAGTATACAGATGCGACCCGCAGGTACCCCACTGTGAGTTAAAAAAACACCACAAGGGACCTGTTACATTTCCATAAGGAAAACATATCATATACATGTCCGAGCATCAATTTGTATAATTAAAAGTATTACAACTTTCGGAATCGTCATCCGAAGCTCACATTTACATCTCATCATTCAAGGTGTTATTATTCCCAATTAACCCTCCTATATTTACCTTAATATGTTACAAAAGATTTCCCAAAAGTGTGATTAATTAAGCATAATTTCGGGTCCATAAATACCCATCCGAATTTCACAAGAATAGCAGCCAACTCGCCGAATTGGTCCATGGAACTCGCCGAGTTGAAGTCCGAATTTCGGATCCTCGGCCGGATTTCGGACCCATCCGAGTTCGGTTCCGTCCGGATTCGAGTCTCATTTGGGTTCGGGTCTCAACCGAATTCAGATCCAACACTTATGAATTTTTGAAGATTTATTAAAGTGTTCTTGGGAACTTGCCGAGTTCACTAGCAGATATGCAGGTCGCAGCTACGGGTTTTGTACTAAAATTTCAAAAAATCCATTTTTCTACACATGCAATGCATAGAAAAGTTATATTATCATATCTTGATTGTTTCTAGTCCATTTTCCATATCAATAGCATCCAAATTCGTCTGGATTGGACCAAAAATGAGTAAAAACCTCAAGAACACAAAAACTCACAAAATTTGAGATTTCTTACCGTTTAGGACAAATTAACCAACGATTCTTGTTTCTAAACCTTCAAGGAACTTCAACTGATGATTTCCAACTGATTTAACAAACATGCAACAACATTACTCAGAATTTTAAATCCGATTTTATGCATTTTTTTCCTCAAATTAAAACCCCAATTTGATAAATCATGTTCTTACCTCAATTCCAACTGATTCTTGTTAATATTCAGCTTTGATTCACGAATCTTCTTCCACAAATTCGAATTTCAGTAGATTATTTAGAGAGATATTGAGAGATATTTTGAAGATGAAGAGTTTAAGTGATGAAATGAAAGACTCCGTGTGTTTTATTTCATAACTTTCAGGTAATTACCCATTTAGCCCCTCAACTTATCTGATTTCACTAAATACTGATTTTATCCTAGTTTTATCATCACTAACATTTATAAATTGTTGGTACATCCGGTGTGACGACAGCAGTCTAGTTTTGTTATTGATATCATGATTGTGTATGAGATTTACATTTGCATGATAAGCTTAGACGATCATATTAAGTTCTAGAATAAATTCTAGGAACAGGTTCGAACATAAGTTAGAAAGTAATGGTTCGAACTTATGGAGGACAAGTTCGAAAGGCCTTGGGCTTAGTCGAACTTGTCCTGGTCAAGTTTGAACCAGGGTCTATAATTAGTGGTTAATCAGTTTCGATTGAAGGGGGTGAGGAGAGGATCATTGATGGCTCAGAGGTTCTATCGAACTTGAGAGAAAAAAGACAATCCGGGTGAAGAAGACTTTTGCAGAATTGGTCAGACGATTAGCAGAAGGTGATCTCAAACTTGATTGCAATCAGTGAGTTTCGAAAGGAGAGAATCATCGTGTCGGGGCGTTCTAAGTTGTGTGTGCGTGATATATCCGTCAACCCGCTAACGAGGATTCCGCACTCGTTGGTAGGTGTCACGTCAAGATAGATTCGTAGTGTTCAGACCTTACATAAATCATCATACTCCATAATAATAATTCAATATTATAATATTTCTTAATTTCTTAAATCGGCAATCAACTTTCAAATGTCAGGATACATAATCATCTTTCATAATCCAACTTAATTATAAAAATTACAAAATATCCAACTAATTAATCTAAATTACAATAATTTAGATCTAAGGATGTTACAACATGGGCTCAACCACGCTAAAACTTCGTCCTCGAAGTTACTTGGATCCAAACAGTTGTGGATATTTCTTCAACATTTCTGCCTTTGTCTCCCAAGTGTCATTTGCTCCTTTTTGATGCTTCCATCGTACCAGCACCATTTCTATATCTTTGCTCCTTAACTTCTTTACTTTGTTATCTAAGACACACTCTGGCTCTTCCACATATCGGAGCCTCTCATCAATCTGCAGCTCAGTATAATCGGCCCAATCTTCGTTACCGGTAGTGAACGACTTCCTGAGGTTCCCAACATGAAACACCGGATGTATGCCCGACATTTCTTCAGGCTACCCCAAAAGGTAAGACTGATTCCCTACTTTCTCGGAAATCTTAAACGGCCCAACAAATCTCAGAGCTAACTTTCCTCTTTCTACGAAACGAGTAACACCTCCATTGGTGATACTTTAAAATATACCCAATCATTCACCACAAAGTTGATTGGTTTGTGCCTTCTATCGTGATAACTTTTCTGACGATCCTGGGCCGCTTTCATGTTCTGTCGCAAAAACTGTATCTTCTCATTTGTCTCCTGTAACAATGTCGGCCCAGCAATCGGTGTTTCTCTGGTTTCTCTCCAACAGGTAGGAGTCCTACACCTACTTCCATATAATTCCTCGAACGGCGCTTTCCTGATCGTCGCGTGGTAACTGTTATTATACGAGAATTCTATTAATGGCAAATGATTGTCCCAATTGTCACCAAGATCAAGGATACACGACTACATCATATCTTCAAGTGTCAGGATGGTCCTTTCACTTTGGCTATCGGTTTGCGGACGGTAGGCTGTACTCATCGTGATCCTTGTACAAATCCTTCTTGTAATGCTGACCAGAAATTTGAAGTAAATCGGCTATCCCGATCCGATACAATGGACTTTGGCAATCCATGTCTAGCAATAATCTCGTCCATGTAAATCTGAGCCAATCTTTCCAGTGAATAACTCTCTCTTATTGGAATGAAATGTGCCGACTTGGTCAATCTATCAACTATTACCCAAACTGCATCATGTTGACGCCTAGTCTTCGGCAACTTTGTGACAAAATCCATAGTGATGTGTTCCCACTTCCATTCCGGAATGGGAAGTGGTTGCAGACTGCCGTAAGGTTGCTGATTTTTGGCTTTCACAAGCCGGCATGTTAGTGCACCCTGTGTGACGATAGCAGTCTAAGTATAGAAATATTTTGTAAAAGTCAATTTGACTATTATTATACATTAACAAGTATTTGTTATATGTTTATTTATGTATGATTGATATTAATTGTATATATGTTTGAACTTGCTGTAATGTATTACAATAATTTCAAACACAACTTCAAACATAAGTTAAAACATAAGTTCAAACATAAGTTTGAAGGCTGAGATTCGAATTTGTTAGAGGACAAGTTCGTAAGGCCTTGGGCCATGTTCGAACTTGTCCTAGACAAATTCGAACTGGGTGTTATAATTAAGGGTTAATTCGATTAATTATCAGACTTTTGCAGAATTTCAAAGCGATTAGTGCAAAGGGCGATCTCGAACTTGAAAGTATTCAGAGAGTTTCGTTTGGACAGAATCATCATGTAGGGACGTTCAGTTGTTTATCTATCTCTGTGTGTGTCTCCGTGTTTCAGTGTGCGTGGTCTATCCGTCAAGCCGCTAACAAGGCTTCCGCACTCGTTGGCAGGTGTCGCGTCAAGATAGGATCATTAGTCAGGCGACCTTACGAGTGGTATCAGAGCCATTAGGGTGTTCGTGGTGTTCTTCGTGTTCACAAGTAACATCTGTGGTTTCGTTTTTGGACGGAAAAATCACTTGTTGGTTAGATTTCGAGTTTTTCAAGTAAGATATCGGGAAAAAGTTCATATTAGTTCAACATTTTTGGATTTGACAAATCCAAAGTTAAGTGCTACAACTGCCAGGGGTTAGGACATTTTGCTAGAGAATGTCAAAGACCTAAAGTTGAAAACTACCAGAACCAATACCAGAATCAATCTCAGGGGAGATATCAGCCGGGTAGTTCGGGCAATCAGGCAAACATAGCTGGTCTGTTAACGAATGTCACATATGACAGACAGGTTGATGGAACATACGACTGGAGTACACATCCAGAGTCTAACGCTAGAGCCTTCATGGCTGAAGTAACAAATCAAATGGTACGATAGAGATTGTGTATAACATTGATGTAACAAGTTATACACATGAACCCCAAACTTGTCCGGAATGGATTTTTGATTATGACAAAATGTTTCAATCATTTAACATTCCTTTGGATGTCAATGCAGGTACAATCGAACATGACTTATCGTCATTAAATCTGTATAACGACGGTCAAGGTTTTCCACAGACAAGCTTTCAATCAACTTCCGAGCCTACAACGACAGAAGAGAGATCTCCAGCAGAGAATGATTCTGAGTTGCCTACAAATGAAAATCATACTACAAATTCTAACTCCGAAGACAGTGTTCATGAGGAAGAAAATGTAGCATCTGAAGTCCTTCCCCCGTTAGGTAAAATAGGATCAAATTTAGGAGATAATCTTAGGGTTTATGAGATAGAAACATCAAGAATTAATAAGGATCATCCAGTTGAGAGTATCATAGGAAATGCGAATGCTGGTGTGAGGACTAAGAGTAGTTTGAATAACAACACAGTGTTGTTGTCGACGATCAATGACTCCGAGGCTTTTCACACTTACCTGTATTCATGATTCATCTCGCAAGTAGAGCCGAAGAATGTGCAAATGGCACTAAAAGACAATTCTTGGGTTGAAGCGATGCAAGAAGAACTGTCACAATTCAGAAAACTTGAAGTGTGGGAGGTAGTTCCGTTACCTCGAGGAGAACTTGCAATCAGAACCAAGTGGGTTTTTAAGTGCAAGAGAGATGATCGAGGTATTGTGACTCGCAACAAGGCAAGTCTTGTCGTGAAGCGTTTCAACCAAGAGGAAGGAATCGATTAGAATGAGGTGTTACCGCCAGTGGCAAGGCTTGAGGCAATCCGTTTGTTTCTGGCCTTTGCATCCTTCAAAGGCTTTAAAGTTTATCAACATGACGTAAAGAGTGCCTTTCTCTGTGGCAAAGTGAAGCAACTGGTGTACGTGGAATAACCGCCTGGGTTTACAGATCCAAAGTATCCAGACAGAGTGTATCCTCTTGATAAGGCTCTGTATTGACTAAATCAAGCACCAAGGGCGTGGTATGAGACACTATCTACTCATCTTTTGGACAACGGGTTTGAAAGAGGGAGAATTGATAGTACACTGTTTCTTAAAAGAAAGGGGGAACACGTTATCTTGGTACAAGTGTACGTCGATGATATCATTTTCGGGTCATCAGACGAGCAGATGTGCGTAGATTTCGAGAAGGTGATGAAGTCTATGTTTGAGATTAGTGCTATGGGAGAGTTAAACTTCTTTGTGGGTTTGCAAGTTGAACAGAGAAAGGAGGGTATGTTTATCCATCAGACGAAGTATGTCTACGACATTCTAGAGAGCTTTTGGATGGAGGGAACCAAGCTGACTGCTCACTTTGGCACGCCGATTCAAGTGAATCACAATCTCGGACCGGGTACAGAAAGTGATACTGATGTGGATCCAACTCTATATCGGGCCATGATCGGATCACTTATGTATTTAACTGCTTCTAGACCTGACATAATGTTGATGTGTGTATTTGTGCTAGGTTTCAAGCTAATCCAAAAAGAGATGCATATGAAAGCGGTGAAGTGGATTCTGAGACACCTTAAGTCGAAGCCAAAGCTGGGACTTTGGTATCACGCGGATGGTGATCTGGAATTGGAAGCTTTCACGAATTCAGATTATGGAGGTTGTAGCTTGAATCGAAAGTCAACAACTGGAGGTTGTCAGTTCCTTGGAGGGAGACTCGTTTTCTGGCAATGCAAGAAACAGACTTCGGTAGTCGTGTCAACGTGCGAGGCCGAATATGTAGCTGCTGGTAGTTGCTGTTCACAGGTTTTGTGGATACAACAACAATTTCAGGATTACGGTTTGACCTATAGTCATACTCCTATTAGGATAGATAACGAGTCTACTATTGCTATAACCAATAATCCAGTTAAAAAAAGTAAAACAAAGCACAAAGACATAAGACATCATTTTATACGTGATTGTGCTGAAAAGAATTTAATAAAGCTGGTAAAAGTGGCAACAGAAGATAATAATGCTGATTTATTTACTAAAGCTTTTGATAAGTTACGTTTTGAGTTGTTAGTTCAACTGAATGGCATGCGAAATCCAGAGTAACTTGACCTTAGTAGAATTTATTTCTTTTTATAGTAAGTTTAGTAGCTAAGTAGAATTTCTTTCTTTTTATAGTAAGTTAGTTTATTAACTTATTCTTATTTATGAAAAACAAAAGAAAAAAGAGAGAAAACCATAAAAAGCTAAAAAAAAAAGAGAATATTAGAAAATTGAGTTAAGTCTTGGATACATAGGTTCAAAGTGACGAAAATTAGCACAGTCGATACAAGCTCTAAGTGTTAAGCCTTCACACATAATGCACCTAAAACTCTAAGTGATATACATTTTCTAGTTTGATGTGTTGGTAGACATAATACACAAAGGGAATCTCAAAGCTAATAAAATATTCAAGAAAACGTCATATGTGTAACTAACTTAGATGTATGACCAAAGGGTCTTAATTTTTATGTTAGAGACATGCAGACAATGATTCTAAATGAGGTATGCAAATTTTCTGGGGGATGTATAGCCACATCAGATACATCTTAAAGAAAAAAAAGAATAGAAAAATCATGATAGTAAATTGAGAGTAAAAACAAGTCACTTTATTGTACGTAAGTACAGACCTGTTACCTCTGGTTTGACTCGAGTTAGCAAGATAAGTCGCTTTGTTGTATGTCAGTACAAACCTGTCACCGCTGTCTTGCTAGCTTTAAATAAACTTTAAGACAAACTAAGACACTCTGTTGTATGTAAATACAGAACTGTTTCCAACGTTTGCCTTTTAAAGAAAATTTGCAATACCGAAAAGTTATAATCATTGTGTGTATGCCTTGATCATCAAAGTATATCTAAGTATGGGACACGTAAGGTAGTTTCTTGATAAATAAAAAGGCCAAGGGATATTCAAAGTGTAACATGTTTAAAGGGAAAATAATACCAACAACCACCTAGAAATGTGTGTCACGACAAACAATCAAGAAAATTTGTAAGGTATTTGACACCGCTATTGAACCTTTCTTTGAATTTCTCGCCAAAAATATTCTGTTAGTATAGGATGTAAAGTTTAAAAGGATTTTTTTTTTGTAGTTTAAGTTTAAATTTTATTGAAAATTTTTTATTTTATTTATCTTATTTTATTTTATTTTATTTTATTTTATTTTATTTTATTTTTTAAGTAGGAAAAACGTCAAAGTTACTAAGGATGCATTTTTAGTTGAATAAACAAACATTGCATGAAAATCTATCGCTTAGTGTGAATAATTTTGCAAAGGTTGTTCCGTTACACGAAAAAGTTGAAAAAGTTGGAAAAGTTGAATATTATTCAAGGATTTTCAAAATTTTCAGTTAAATTCGAAATTCAGACAAAGTCGAACAATGCTTCGAAAATGTCAGGAAATTCGAATTTAAAGCAAGTTCGAATATGGTTGATATAAATTGGTCAACAGTGACTCATTCATTTCACCTACATTCGATTTTCTTCATTCGAACTTGTGCTTGAGCGATTTCGAACTTTTATCTTCGACTTTGTCGTTTCGAATCTTCTACTATTTCTCGAAGTTTTGTCCATTTGTGTTCGAATCTACCAACAAATTTAGGTATAATCATTAGTATTATATAAAGTTTAGGCACCCTAGGACTCATTTATAGCAAAAAAAAATCGACCATTTTTGAAGTTTTTGGGGTTTAAACTTTGTGACTCAAAATCACAAGTTTTAACCGGTGAAACTTCAAATAAATTACATATATCTTCGATTAGAACCAAATAAGACTAGTTGATACTATTTTCAAAGTAAAATGGGGTTAAAATCATGGATTTGTGTTCGAAAGTGACCGACTTCGAACATGTTCATCATGTTCGAACTTGTCAAAAAATTCGATTTTGTCAACAAATTCGAATTCAGTCAAATTCGAACATGTCCTTCGAATCTGTTATTAAATTCGAATGTTTTCGTAATTTTTATTTCAAACTTGTAGAAATTCGAATGTGTTGGAATTTGGATTTATGTAAGTTCAAAATAAAACAAATTCGAAATAAAACAAGTTTCATTTTTTTTTTATCTTTTTACTAATGTGGTTATTGTTTTTATGTGTAGATATGGGTGATAGAGCGTTTTTCAACAAGCATAATATGGTAAAGTCTCCAAATAGGGAGCTTCACGAAGCTCAGCCGTTCAGACAAATGTTGGAACTTTTGGCGCATACCAGGGTTTCTTATGCCTTAACCCATAATGTGCAAATGGTCATACCATATGTAAGACAATTTTGGGAGCACCTACAAGTGGACTGCACTGTTACCCCGACAGTTTTGCGAACCAGAGTCGGTGGGCATCCCATCGTTTTCTCACCTAACATGCTCCGTCAGATTCTACAGCTCGGGTCTGAAGATCAGGAAGCGGGGCCAATTGATTTCCCATAAAACATATGGCAAGCGGCCTTCTTGCGAATGGGATATGGCCTAGATATCACTAAAGCTTCATTTATGAAAAGTGGATTGATTGGGCACTGTAGGTATTTGGCACATGTGTTCATGGTATGTTTTGCACCGAAAAAGGCTTGATTTGATTATATCGTGTCCACGATGCAATTAGCCATGATTGCTTTGGTTTATAACAAGCGCTTTAGCTATTCGGAAATGTTCTTTGCTGAGTTTGTGAATCAGATCACAGCTCCAGCACGTGAAAGGTTTTTGATGTATCCTCGATTCGCGTTGATGCTTATCCGTCATGTTTTGCCGAATCTGCCATAGCTTCCAGATCTTCAAAGTGTGGCGATTATCGATAAAATAACATTCGCTGACTGCCAGTCACACAACACACGACGGGCTGAGCAGGTCAGGCCTCAACTAACACCATTGTTTGGGGCGGTGATTAATCCAGATTTTGTTGCCCTAGAAGGGGATAACTGGGCTGGTGAAGGTCCTCAGCCGCAGCCACTACTGCAACAGCCACAGCCACAATCACAACCAAGAAGGAGGCAAAGAGGTACATCAAGTCAAAATCAGGCATCAAGGCCTTCATCAAGCAGACAATCAGAATCAACGGCAGCAGTTCCATCTTCAGACGCTGCAGGCACTTCAACAGTAGCCCCAACAATTTATCCAAGGGCAGAGACCCTCGAGGAGATATGGGCTCAAGGTACCCAAGCCCAGCAGGATATTGCAGCCGAATTGATTCATGATATCTTGGAGCCACCAATTGATCTTCATGATCTTATGAGAGATGTGGATGAATATCAGCCATCAGATGATGAGAATATAGACATTGAGGTCCCGGTAGCAGAAATTGCAGAAAGAGAGACTGAGATCGAGGGTCAAGCAATGACCACCTCAGAGTCTGAGTCTGGGTCTCATGAAGTTAAAGCAGTAGAAGTAGAACCGGTTGATATTTCTATTCGAATCGGCAGACACGGATCTTGAATAGTAGTCAGTACGAGAGAGGAAGGTACAAGAGCTGCTAGAGCCTCAGATGATGATGATTCTGATTTTGAAGCAGAAGATCCAACTCCCCTCGTTCCTAGGCATAGGGCCAAGAGGCATCGTTTTATGCAGGGAGCTTTATCCGCCACAGCTCCAGAGCATGTAATTCTAGCTGTTCAACCATCCATCACTCCATCAACATCTACATCCATTCCATCTACATCATCCACATTCACCGAAAATCAGCGGTTTACAGAGCTGAAGGGCAAGGTGGATTTTCAATCAGTCCAAATCTTTCAGTTATCCACAACAGTAAACGAACTTCAAGTTCATAATGCCAGACTTGATCAGGAGAACGCTGAACTGAAAACAACTGTTGATGATCAAGATTCTGAGATTAAAACAATGAAGTCCCTCCTGGAGCAGTTAATGAAAAATTTTTAGGCTCAGGGGGAGACTAGCTGCAAAGAGCCGAAGTGATAAGAAGAGATGATGATGACGACATTGATCCCGAGACTGGAAAAGAAAGTGAGCTAGCAGATTTTCCGACTGCTCAGCGAGCATCAATTCAGGGGGAGCCAGGTCAGTCTGCAATAGAAGAAAGGGCTAAAGGTGAAATTTCTAAAACCATTGAGAGTGAAATGATAGAAGCTCTGATGGATATAGAAGAAGAAGAAGTAATGTTTGATTTTGAGGATGAAATGGAAGATTTGGAGGAAGGGGAATTTGTACCTGAAGATATAGCTGAATGGAAGTCTGATGAGGAGGCTGTTGAAGACGAAGACGATGACGTAGACGAAGTGATCATCCCGTCACAGCCTATCACAGAACAATATGTGCATAACGATCAAAATGTAATTGATATAGATGAAATTAAATTGGCCCTTGTGGACGACTCAGAATTGGAGGAAGCTGATAAAGAACCAAGCAGAGCAGAATTGTTAAACCATTGGTTCTGTAAGGAAGAAAAGAAAGCAGAGCCAAAGATGAGGAAGAAGATGAGAGTGCCAAACTCTGAAAATCTCTCAGGTGGAATACTTAGTTGGTTCTTCGACAGAGAATTGCAGCTATTTATACTAAAAAGAAGAGATGGACTTCAATACTTGAGGCGAACACTGAATGTATTTAATACACTGCCCAAGGTTGAAGTGAAGAAGTTAGCTTGGAAGGAATTAATCAACATTGGAGATGACCCTTTTGCTGAAGTGATCGCAAAGATATTCAGAAGAGAGGGTAGATCTGGAAAGTTTGAAAGACTGAAGCCGAGGTCAGGAAAGAGAGGTGAGAATGAGTCGAGGATAGATCGTCATACTGGAAAACCGTGGGCTAAAATGGTGTACAAACCTATCAGATGCTTGAAGAAGGTACCATTGAAGTCTATGCCACAGGACGTTCTTAGAAACATGAAATGGTGGTATATAGACAATGATACAGTTGAAGCAGTCATGAAGGATATAGAAGACAAAGTGATTTTGAGAGTATATGATCCGTTGTACCTGATCAACCTATCTAAGGATGACCTGAGAAAGCTACATAATCAGCCTATCTTCTTTCATGAAGGATGGATTGTAGAACCTATCAACCTGATCAACCTATCAGGATAGTTAGAGTATGTATTGAGATAGGATTGTATGCGGGTAGTAGCTTATATAGTTCTAGAACTTAAGAAAGATATTAATAGTTAGAAGCTATCGTCAAGGGGGAGTCTATTAGTGCACCCTGTGTGACGATAGCAGTCTAAGTATAGACATATTTTGTAAAAGTCAATTTGACTATTTTTATACATTAACGAGAATTTGTTATATGTTTGTTATATGTTTGTTTATATATGTTTGATATTAATTGTATATATGTTTGAACTTGGTGTAATGTATTACAATAAGTTCAAACATAAGTTCAAAGATAAGTTCAAACATAAGTTCAAACATAAGTTTGAGGGCTGAGATTCGAATTTGTTAGAGGACAAGTTCGAACGGCCTTGGGCCATGTTCGAACTTGTCCTAGACAAATTCGAACTGGGTGTTATAATTAAGGGTTAATTCGATTAATTATCAGGCTTTTGTAGAATTTCAGAGCGATTAGTGCAAAGGGCGATCTCGAACTCGCAAGTATTCAGAGAGTTTCGTTTGGAGAGAATCATCGTATAGGGACGTTCAGTTGTTCGTCTATCACTGTGTGTGTCTCCGTGTTTCAGTGTGCGTGGTCTATCCGTCAAGCCGCTAACGAGGATTCCGCACTCGTTGGCAGGTGTCGCGTCAAGATAGGATCCGTAGTCAGGCAACCTTACACGGTAAGTCGTACATCTTTCAACATACTGACCGATATCCGTTTTCAATCCGGCCACCAAAAGTCTGCTTTCAGTTCGTTGTACATCTTGGTGTTCCCCGGATGTACAGAAAATTTGGACTGATGTGCTTCTTTAATGATCACCTTTCTCATACCACCAAGCTTTGGCACCCAGCCTTTCAATCCCGATTCACTTGTTTCCATTATCTTCTTCTATACTCGAGTGTCTTTAGCATCAATGTTTTCTTCCTTTAAAGCTTCTACTTGAGCAGCTTTTACATCATCAATGATCGTGGAAGTTAACATCATAGATGTCATCATGTAACAACAATCCTTAGCATATGCTTTACGGCTTAAAGCATCGGCTACCACATTAGCCTTACCAGGATGGTAAAGGATCTCACAGTCATAATCCTTTATAAGTTCCATCGACCTACGCTATCTCATGTTAAGCTCTTTTTGACTAAAGATGTACTTTAAACTTTTATGATCCGTGTACAGTTGACATTGAGTCTCATATAAGTAGTGCCTCCACAATTTCAACGCAAAAGTAACTTCGGTCAACTCAAAAATGTGAGTTGAATAATCTTTCTCATGCTGCTTAAGCTGTCTAGAGGCATAAGCAATTACATTCCCACGCTGCATCAATACGGCACCTAACCCCAATCTCGATGCGTCCGTATATACTACATCCTCATTACCCTCTGGTACGACAAGTATTGGCGCTTCACTTAACGTTTTCTTCAAAAGCTCCTTGCTGCACGGTTTCCCAAACAAACGGTGGATTCTTCTTCGTTAATACAGTCAAATGAACTACAATCTTCGGGAAATCCTTTATAAATCTCCGATAATACCCCGCCATTCCAAGAAAACTTCTGACTTCTGCAGCTGATCGAGGAGGCTTCCAATTCTTTATCGCTTCTACCTTAGCTGGATCTACAGAAATCCCAGCTCCCGAAATAACATGTCCCAAAAACTGAATTTGTTGCAGCCAAAACTCACACTTTGAGAATTTGGGGTACAACTTCTCTTTTCTCAACAGCTCCAACAATTCCCTTAGATGATCAGCATGCTCAGCCTCAGACTTGAAATATACCAAGATGTCGTCAATAAACACAATCACCGACTTATCTAACATCGGTCTGCAAACTCTATTCATCAGACCCATAAAGACAGCCGGGGCGTTGGTTAACCCTAAAGGCATAACCAAAAACTCGTAATGTCCATAACGTGTCCTGAAAGCTGTTTTAGGACCATCTTCCTCTCGAACTTTCAGCTGATGATATCCTAACCTCGAGTCAATCTTAGAAAAGACACTAGCCCCGTGTTACTGATCAAACAAGTCATCCATCCTCGGCAGCGGATACTTGTTCTTAATGGTCAGCTTATTCAACTCCGGGTAATCAATGCACATTCGCATCATGCCATCTTTCTTTTTCACAAACAAAACAGGGGCTCCCCACGGAGATGAACTCGGTCGAATGAAGCCCTTATCCAACAACTCCTGGAGTTGTTTCATCATTACTTGCGTCTCGGTAGGAGCAAGGCGATACGGAGAACGAGCTACCGGTGCAGCTCGAGCGATCAAATCAATGCAGAATTCCACTTGTCTCTCAGGCGGCACGCCAGACAAGTCTTCCGGAAACACATCCGGGAATTGTGATACAACAGGCACATCAGCCACCGTCTTCTTCTCAGCTTTGGCATTAATAGCATATGCCAAATAGGACTCACAACCCCTTGACAAAAGCTTTCGGGATTTTGCAATGGTCAACAAGCATAGATCCCCACTTGTCTAATCCCCATATATATAGATCTAACGCCCCTCCGGTGTTGTTATCTTTATCATTCGCTTCTTACAGACTATATGGGTTTCATTTTCAATCAGCCAATCCATTCCGACTATCACATCAAACTCACTGAATTCTATCGGGATCAAATCAAGATTGAAGACTACAGCTTCAATCACTAACGTAGAGTTTCAATATACATGATCTACTTTGACTAGAGTGTTACTAGCAGTTTCTATGTCAAGTATAGCAGACAACTTAGATAGAGGTATAGACAGTTGTTGTGCAAACATGGTAGATACAAATGATCTATTAGCACCCGAGTCAAATAACCCTCTTGCAGGCAAAGAGTTAACAATGGACATACCAGTAACCACCTCCGGGTTTTCCCTAGCCTCCTCCGCAGTTATCTAAAATGCACGAGCCGGTGCCCTTTGTGGCTGGTTCCGATGGTTGACTGAACCACCACTTGATCCCCCAGATGATCGAGTTGATGTTAGAGCAGCAGCCAAAGCATTCTTTCGACAGTTCCTACTATAGTGCCCCCATACACCACATTTATGGCAGGCATCCGATTTCTGTGGGCATTCATTCTGGTAGTGGACCAATTCTCCACAGCAAAAACATGCACGCCCATTAGTACACTTGCCGAAGTGTTCCAGATGACATTTATTGCAGTACTGCGGCTCAGTGTTGATGGAGTACGCACGAGCCCTATTGGATGAACCAGACTGTCGACGGTAAGATTGTTGCGGCGAGTACTGCGATGATCAAGAAGAACCAGAGTAACCACCTTCGCGTTGACGTTTCGGTGGTGAAGGTTGAGTTGGGTTAGTTGAAGCAGCAGCAGACCCCATTACATACCCAGATATACTCAGACTCTGTTCCACAATTCTGGCGTCTTCTAGTAGACCATCAAATGTGGGGTAGCGTACGTTGCTCATCACCCTTCGGATTTCCAAATCAAGACCAACCTCAAATCTGGTAACTTTTCTTTCCTCTGTATCAACCTGATGAGGCGCGACAAACTTAGCCTCGTGAACTCTACCGCATACTGGGACACAGACTTAGTCCCCTGAATCAGTGTCATGAAATTAGCTTCTAGTCTTCGGCGCTCATCGGCCGGGCAATATTGCTGAGTGAAGATTTCTTTAAAATCAGCCCATGTCATTATAGAAACTTTTTGAAGAGTTAACGCATTCACCATTGAATTCCACCACATTACTGCATCTTTGTTGAACATAGCCGTGGCAAATCAGACCATGTCCTTCTAAGCACAATCGCTGATTCGGAATGTCCGTTCGGTTGCTGTTATCCATTCAAGTGCGGCAACTGCATCACCCAGTCCATTAAACTCCACTGCCCCATTTCCTTTGAAGTCCTTGAAACGACAACCTTTGGGCTTATTAGATGACCCAGTGTTGTCATCTTGGTTATCGTCGTTGTTACCCTCTTTTTCCTAGTTCTTTCTCTTGTCTTCCCTTCTCTTAGCTTCGGCCTCATCTCGAGCCCGATATTGGTCTTGAATCATCTTATTCTGCTCAGCCATCGTGGCTAGCATCATTTCTCTTGTTTCTTCGGGTGTCATTCCTCCTCCAGAGATCTTCTGAAATATGAAACATATAACTTGTTTAGTAACATGTCATTTATTTAGAGACACCACCCATTGTCCCGTATGAAAGTCAATCTTCTATGACTACTAGATCGTAGCCTATCTTAGTTCAGATCATTACTTAAACCCCAACATATCACCACTTAATGTTTGAGACCAAGACCTCAAGGACACTTGAATCTCAAACTACTGCTCTGATACCATTCGCTGCGACACCCTTTCCACATTAACCACCATTACAATACACCCAGGATTAATCAACACATAAATTATTACATAATGATCTGAATGCTTAAACAAGTGCGGAAGCATTAAAGTACATAAATTAAAATAATACGAATTTGCCAAACACCCTATGGTGCTACAAGGTTACATGTCTAAGTCTACGTACTCAATACATTATTACATCACTCAGAATTTATTAAAACATTGATCTCATAGTACATTTACCGATTGAGTAGAATCAAATCTTCCAAGACTTCACAAACGACCTAACTAGAAGGTCCCGCAGCGGATTTCCCCTTTCCTGTAAAAATGTCAACAACTGAGGGGTAAGCAAAGCTTAGTGAATACCAATGATTTTATACATTCCACAAATCCTTATGATGCCCCCCAAGAGTAACACCGGCAACACATACCGTATACTCCCTACGTACTCAAAGTACGAAAACTCGAGCCACAGCTCCTTCGAGATGACACTCGGCATAAGAAAAACCAACCATCTGATGCAAACATATCATCGGGGATGACCTACTGCCTATCCTGACCACAGAGGTGTCAAACTCTTGGTCATATAGCACAGTAACATCAGAATACAGATGCGACCCGCAGGTCCATCAAGAAGATACACAACAAAGAAACGACATTCAACAAGTAAGAATGTGTATCAACATATACACAAGTTAGTAGAATGCCAAATGAAAGTGAAACAACATGCCTCAGCAGTAAAAGCAAACATAAAGCAAATGCAGACATGGGAAAATCAAAGGTACTCACAGTGGGTGCGTTAGTTAATTTCAGTTAATTTTAATTTTCTCGGGATTTCAAACCGGAGCACAAAGTACCCCACTGTGAGTTAAACAACACCACAAGGGACCTGTTACATTTCCATAAGGAAAACATATCATATACATGTTCAAGCATCAATTTGTATAACTAAAAGTATTACAACTTTCGGAATCGTAATCCGAAACTGACATTTACATCTCAGCATTCGAGGTGTTATTACTCCCAATTAACCCTCCTTTATTTACCTTAATATGTTACAAAGGATATCCCAAAAGTGTGATTAATTAACCATAATTTCGGGTCCTTAATAACCCATCCGAATTTCACAAGAATAGCAGCCAACTCGCCGAGTTGAGGTCCGAATTTCGGATCCTCGGCCGGATTTCGGACCCATCCGAATTATTTTACCCATCCGAGTTCGGGTTTCATCCGAGTTCGGTTCCGTCCGGATTCGGGTCTCATCCGAATTCGGATCCAACACTTATAAATTTTTAAAGATTTATTCAAGTGTTCTTGGGAACTCGCCGAGTTCACCCAAGAACTCGCCGAGCTCACCAGCAAATATGCAGGTCGCAGCTACGGGTTTTGTACTAAAATTTCCAAAACTCCATTTTTCAACACATGCAATCCATAGAAAAGTTATATTATCATATCTTGATTGTTTCTAGTCCATTTTCCATATCAATAACATCCAAATTCGTCCAGATTGGACCAAAAATGAGTAAAAACCTCAAGAACACAAAAACTCACAAAATTTGAGATTTCTTACCGTTTAGGACGAATTAACCAACGATTCTTGTTTCTAAACCTTCAAGGAACTTCAACTGATGATTTCTAACTGATTTAACAAACATGCAACAACATTTTTCAGATTTTTAAATCCGATTTTATGCATTTTTATCCTCAAATTAAAACCCCAATTTGATAAATCATGTTCTTACCTCAATTCCAACTGATTCTTGTTAATATTCAGCTTTGATTCACGAATCTTCTTCCACAAATTCGAATTTCAGTAGACAATTTAGAGAGATATTGAGAGATATTTTGAAGATGAAGAGTTTAAGTGATGAAATGAAAGACTCGATGTCTTTTATTTCATAACATTCGGCTAATTACCCATTTAGCCCCTCAACTTATCTGATTTCACTAAATATTGATTTTATCTTAGTTTTATCATCACTAACAATTATAAATCATTGTACTCCATAATTGTTTATTATAAAATTTCTTAATTTCTTAAATCAGCAACCAACTTTTAAATGTACGGATACATAATCATCTTTCATAATCCAACTTAATTATATAAATTACAAAATATCTAACTAATTAATCTAAATTACAATAATTTAGATCTAAGGATGTTACAGCTGAAGTGACAGAGACTGGAGATGACGGAGCAGAGGAAGTAACAGAGGACAACGAATAGAATGATACTAGTCCTGTGTTGGTGGAAAAGTCAGAAAATCAGACCATTCTGGAGTTTGCCGCACAGACGGCTAACATGGAATCGGATCACAAAAAGGTAAGTCTGGACTTTTCTACATTCCGTGATTTATGTGTTTTATGTTCTACTTCCAATGATAGATTGAACTAAGTTCTAGAAACACATAACAATCTAACTGCTCAAATAGAATCGTTAAAATCAGATAATGCTAGTCTCCTAGATATTGAAGAAGATCTTAGGTATAAGCTAAAAGCAGATGCTCAAGATGTCATAGTTCTAAAAGACAAATTAAGTGAACAGTGTGTCAGGATAGAACTTATGTATGATCATGTTGAGGCTTTAACCAAAGAACTTACGATTAAGGAGGTAGAGCTAGCTGAATCAAGAGTTAAAGTTGAAGAGGTAAATAGTAAGTTGGAAAAGTTTAGGAACTCTTCACTAAATCTAGGGAAGATCTTAGATGCTCAGCGTCAGTCTAAGAAACCAGTAGGTTTATGTTATAGAGAGAGTCCTCCACCTTTCAACGAAAAGTATGTGCCTCACCCTCAGGATAAAACTGATAAACCAGTCGAGTCAGACGTAGTAGCTGACACAGTATCTGAATCTGATAAGGATAAATCAACTAAGGTGATTAATAATAACGCTACGATTAAGAAAGTCAAGTTTGTGCAGCCTTCTAGTGAAAGAATTCTTGGAGAAGCTAAACCTTAAGTTAATAATCAGAAAGAGGAAGTAGTCATGGAAGTTGAAAAGAAAGAAACTTACACTAGTGAGACACCAAAGTCAAGGGACACTCATACGAAGTCGATTGATAAGATGTCTTGCTTTAGATGTCATGAGAAGGGACATGTTGCGTCTAGCTGTCCATATAAGAAGGTAGAGTCTACACCCTCTAAACCAGAGTCTAGACCTATTGTTGGAAAGCCTGAACAACATAAATTATCACCTAGTGCAGCCAGCACAAGTGGTTCTCAAAACATTGAGAGAACTTTGAATGCCACAACAAACACTACTGTTAGACAAGTACCTGTGTCGGTTAGACCAAAAGAAGTGGTTAGGACTAATTCACCGAATAGAGTCCCTAATCAGTCTAGGTCAGGACCTCAACAAGCTTATAGGAGTACAACACCTAGAAGAGCGTACACTCCAGCTAGGTCTCACACTCCTCAAAAACATCAGACACCAGGTAGAGCCCAGGGGTATCAATCTGAAATGCCTTATAATAGAAACTATTCAAGGGCTCAACAGCAAATGCCTACCCAAAGGCCAAGAGTGAACTTAAATCACTCTGCACCACAACAGGTTCTCAATCAAACACCCAAGTCACCTGAAAGGAGAGATGGGTATTTGAAGGAGTTCACGTATGTGGATGAGAATGGTATTACCAAGTCAGTCATGGCTTGGGTTCCCCGTGATAACTAACTTCTTTTCATTCAAGTGTAGGAGATAACTACATGTCTAAACAACAAGTGGGTTATCGACAGTGGTTGCTCTAGACACATGACTGGCGAAAGGAGTCTGCTCACAGACTTCAAGGGAGGGAACAAGGGTTTTGTATATTCGCTGGGAACAAAGGAGGTCATATCACCGATACAGGAGTGGTCACTAATGAGACTATCAAACTTGATCAAGTTTATCATGTTGATAAGCTTGATCATATTCTCATTAGTGTATCTCAAATCTGTGGTAAGAAGAACTCAGTAATTTTTACAGATACTGAGGCGTTAGTGTTGAAACCGGGATTTAAAGTACCTGAAGAGTGGATATTGATGAGAGCCCCAAGGAAGAATGATTTATACATGATGGACATGAATAAATCAGATTCATCGATGGGACCAATATGACTTCTATCCAAAGCTTCAGAGACATAATCCATCTTATGGCACAAACGCATGGCACACTTGCACCTACGGAAAATAAACTACATCACTAAACACGGTCTGGTGCAAGGTGTCCCACTGAAGAGTTTTCAGTTTGATGACAAGTGTGTACCGTGCAAGAAAGGCAAACAACACATGAAGCCACACAAGTCAAAGACTCAGAACTCGATAGCTTTCACTTTCGATTTGTTGCATATGGATCTATTCGGACCTATCAAGAAAAGGAGTATAGGTGGTAGTTGGTATTGTTTAATTATCACTGATGATTACTCACGTTTTTCATCGGTTTTCTTTTTAGGTACGAAGGATGAAACAGCTGGAAAGTTGATTGGGTTCTTAGGCCAAGTCGAAATCTCCTACGGGACAAGGGTAAAACGTATCAGGAGTGATAATGGAACAGAATTTAAAAACACAGTAATTGGTGTATATTGTCTATCCAAAGGCATAGTACATCAATTTAGGGCACCATATGAGCCACAACAAAATGAGGTGGTAGAATGGAAAAACAAGACTTTGATTAAGGCAGCAAGAACCGTGCCCTCAGATTCAAAGCTTCCTACCATGTTTTGGGGTGAGGTAGTGAATACCGCATGTCATGTTTTAAATCGGGTTCTTACTGTCAAGTCACTAAACAAAACCTGTTATGAAGTTTTGAATAAAAGACCACCCAATTTAACTGGCTTCGAACCGTTTGGGGTACCGTGTACGTTATTGAAAACAAAACATCAACCTAAGTTTGGTGAAAAGGCTGACGAAGGTTATTTCCTAGGTTATGTGCCTAACTCACCAAACAAAAGGGTTTTTAACAAAACAAACGGTACGGTAGAAATTGTGTTTAACATTGATGTTACAAGTTATTCACATGAACCCCAAACATGTCCGGAATGGATATTTGATTATGACTCATTGTTTGAATCGTTTAACATTCCTTTTAATGGAAATGCAGGTACAATTGAAAATGACTTATCTTCATTAAATCTGAATGACGACGGTCAAAGCTTTCCAAAGACGAGCATTCTATCAACTTCTGAGCCTACAACGATAGAAAAAGGGTCTCCAGCAGAGAATGATTCTGAAATACCTACAAACGTGAATCAGACAAATACTTCTAACTCCGAGGATAGTGATAATGAGGAAGACAATGTATCGTCTGAAGTCGTACCCCCGTTAGGTGAAATAGGATCAAACTTAGGAGTTAATATTAGGGTCGATGATATTGAGATATCAAGGATAAACAAAGATCATCCAATTGAGAGCATCATAGGAAATCCGCATACTAGTGTGAGAACTAGGAGCAGTGTGAGTAATAACACGTGTAAGGTCACCTACCTACGGATCTTATTTTGACGCGAAGCCGTCCAACGAGTGTGGAATCCTCGTTAGCGGTTTGACGGAATGATCACGCACACGAAACATGGAGACACTCACGATGATAGACGTAAACTCGAACGCCCCTACACGTGATTCTCTCCAAGAAGATGCCTAAACGTCTCTGTAAGTTAGTAATCGCCCTTATGCTTAATTCTGCAAAAGTTGTTAATCAAAACTGATTAAACCTTAATTATAGGCCTCAGATTGGAACTTTCCTTGTACAAGTTCGAGAAGGCCCAAGCCCACAAACTTGTCCACCATAAGTTCGAATCTAGGCCTTTGAACATATTCTAGAACTTGTCTCTGAACTTGTTATAGAACTTACATTTGAACTTTCCTTTACTTATGTTTGAACTTATTTGAAAACATTAATTACAACCAAGTTCAAACATATATACAAACATATATTAAACATATAAAAAACATATATCAAACATGTATTAATATGCAATTACGAACAATTTGACAATTACAATATATCGTCTATACTTAGACTGCTATCGTCACACAGGATGCACTAACAGACTCCCCCTTGACGACAGCTTCTAACTATATATATTTTGTCTAAGTACTAGAACTATACAAACTACTACCTGCATATAAACCCTGCTCCACACAAACTCTTACCACCTTTTGGAACTTCATGCCTTCTGATCTCCAGCCTTCGTGAAGGAAAATCGGCTGATCATAAAGCTTTCTCAGGTCGTCCTTGGATAAGTTAATCAGACGCAGAGTATCGTATACTTTAAAAATAGTCTTTTCATCTAGATCCTCCATCACTGCTTCAGCTATTTCATTGTCTACATACCACCACTTCATGTTGCTGAGTACATCCTGTGGCATAGACTTTAACGGAACTTTATTCAGACATCGGACTGGCTTGTAAACCATCCTAGCCCAAGGTTTACTAGTGTGGGGATCTGTTCTTGACTCATCTTCAACTCTCTTGCCTGACCTCGACTTTATCCTTTCAAACTTTCCAGACATCCACTCCCTTCTGATGATTTTTGCTATTACTTCAGCGTAGAGGTCGTCTCCCAAGTTGATAAGCTCCTTCCAGGCCAGTTCCTTCACTTCGCATTTGGGCAATGTATTAAAAACATTTAAGGTTCTCCTCAAATACTAAAGTCTTTCTCTTCTCTTAAGCACGATTAGCTGCAGTTATCTATCAAAGAACTAGCTTAGAATCCCTCCTGAGAGCTTTCCTGGACTTGATAGCCTCATTCTTTTCTTTACTGCCAGGTCAGGCTTCTTTTCCTCCTTCCTGAACCATAGCCTCATCATTTCTTCTTTTCTTTTTTCCTTTTCAGCTATTTCAGATTCTGATTCATCCATAAATGTTAAGTTAAGCTCATCTAGATCTATCACATTCTGATCATTATGTACATATTGTTCGGTGATAGGCTGCTTCGGGATAACTACTTCATCAACATTGTCATCCTCATCTTCAACAACTTCATCATCTGACTTCCAGTCCACAACATCTTCTGGAATGAATTCTCCTTCTTCAAAATCTTCCTGATCAAAACCAAATTCGTCTTCATCATCAAGATCGACTAATGCTTCAATCATCTCATGCTCAGCGTTCTTTGAAGCTTCAGCTTCACCTCCTTCTCCCATACTAGAATGACTTGGATCCCCTTGAATAAGTGCTTGCTGAGCAGTCTTTTGGGAAATATCTGCTAGCTCACCTTCTCTTTGGGCATCTGGATCATTGCGTTCATCATCCTCTCTCCTGAATCTCAACAGATCCTCCTTGCAGCTACTCTCCCCCTGAGCCTCGTAGAATTTGGGAAATATCTGCTAGCTCACCTTCTCTTTGGGCATCTGGATCATTGCGTTCATCATCCTCTCTCCTGAATCTCAACAGATCCTCCTTGCAGCTACTCTCCCCCTGAGCCTCGTAGAACTTTAAATAATTGCTCAAGGAGAGTCTTCATTGTCTTCAGCTCAGATTGTTGATCAGCCACAGTTGTCTTCAACTCGACATTTTTTGGTCTAGTCGAGCATTATGTTGCTGCAGCTCTTTCAAAGCCGTTGAAAGTTGGTAATCTGGACTGTTTGGAAGTCCACTTTTCCTTTTAACTCAGTGAACCGCTGATTGTCTATGAACAAAGTCGTACTTGATTTAATTGAGGTGGATCTAGTTGGAGTGGTGGTGGATGTGGATGGAGCAGCCGGTAACAAAGTTTGAGGAGCTGAAGTGGATGGAGCTCCCTACATAAATCTATGCCTCCTCGCCCTATGCCTAGGAACGAATGAAACTTCTTCTTCTTCTTCTTCATATTCAGATTCTTCCGTCTCTTCATCAATTAGAGCCGGTCTTGTTGATCTCCTTCGGTTAACGACTAACCTCGATCCATATCTTCCAATTGAGATATATGGATCCTCGGCTTCAGAACTAGATTCGAAGGCGCTCTCAACAGGACCTTAATTATAGGCCTTGGATTCGATCTTGCCTAGGACAAGTTCGAGAAGGCCCAAGCCCACGAACTTGTCCACCATAAGTTCGAATCTAGGCCTTTGAACTTATTCTAGAACTCGTCTTTGAACTTGTTCTAGAACTTATGTTTGAACTTACTTTTGAACTTATGTTTGAACTTAATGTAAAACATTAATTACAACCACGTTTAAACATATATACAAATATATATCAAACATATAACAAACATATATCAAACATGTATTAATATGCATTACGAACAATTTGACTATTACAAAATATCATCTATACTTAGACTGCTATCGTCACACAGGATGCACTAACAACACAGTTTTGTTATCGATGATCAACGACTCCAAGGCCTTTCACAATTGTCTTTATTCGTGTTTCATCTTGCAAGTAGAGCCTAAGAATGTGCAAATGACAATGAAAGATAACTCTTGGGTTAAAGCTATGCAAGAAGAACTGTCACAATTCAGAAAGGTTGAAGTGTGGGAGTTAATGCTGCTACCTTGAGGAGAAGTTGCAATAGGAACAAAATGGCTTTTTAAGAGCAAGAAAGATGATCGGGGTATTTTTACTTGCAACAAGGCAAGACTTGTAGTAAAGGGATTCAACCAAGAAGAGGGAATCAATTACAACGAGGTGTTTGCACCAGTGGCAAGGCTCGAGGCTATTCATCTGTTTTCGGCCTTCGCGTCCTTCAAAGGATTTAAAGTCTATTAGTTAGATGTAAAGAGTGCATTCATGTACGGCAAGGTTAAGGAACTGGGGTACGTCGAACAACCGCCCAGGTTTACTGATCCAAAGTATCCCGTCAGAGTGTATCGTCTCGATAAGGCTCTGCATGGATTACATTAGGCACCAAGGGCATGGTATGAGACGCTGTCAAATCATCTTTTGGACAACGGGTTTAAATGAGGGAGAATTGATAGTACATTATTCCTGAAGAGAATGGGAGAAGATTTTATCTTGGTATAAGTGTACGTTGATGACATCATTTTCAGTTCATCAAACGAACAGATGTGCAAAGATTTTTAGAAGGTTACAAAGTCAAAGTTTTAGATGAGTGCTACTGGAGAGCTGAACTTCTTTTTGGGTTTGCAAGTTTAACAGAGGAAGGAGGGCATGTTTATCCATCAGAGGAAGTATGTCTACGATGTTCTGGAGCGCTTCGGGATGGAAGGAACAAAGCTGACTGCTCATTTTAGTACTCCGATTCAAGTGAATCACAATCTCGGACCGGGTACAGAAAGTGATACTGATGTGGATCCGACTCTATATCGGGCCATGATCGGGTCACTTATGTATTTAACTGCTTCGAGACCTGACATAATGTTTGATGTGTGTATTTGTGCTAGGTTTCAAGCTAATCCGAAAGAAATGCATATGAAAGCCGTGAAGCGGATTCTGAGATACCTCAAGTCGAAACCGATGATGGGACTTTGGTATCATGCTGATGGTGATCTGGAATTGGAAGCATACACAGATTCAGATTATAGAGGTTGCAGCTTGAACCGGAGGTCAACAACTGGAGGATGTCAGTTCCTTGGAGGGAGGCTCGTATCCTGGCAATGCAAGAAACAGACTTCAGTAGCCGTGTCAATGTGCAATGTCGAATATGTAGCTGCTGGTAGTTGCTGTTCACAGGTTCTATGGATACAACAACAATTGTGGGATTACGGTTTGACTTACACTCATACTCCCATTAGGATAGATAATCAATCTACAATTGCTATAACTAATAATCCAGTTAAACACAATAAAACAAAGCACATAAACATAAGACATCATTTCATACGTGATTGTGATGAAAGGAACTTAATAAAGCTGGTAAAAGTGGCAACGGAAGATAATAACGCAGACTTATTCACTAAAGCTTTTGGTAAGTCACGCTTTGAGTTGTTAGTTCAACTAAATGGTATGCGTAATCCAGAGTAACCTTATCTTAGTATATTTTCTTTCTTTTAATAATAAGTTAGTGGTTAATTAGATTTTATTTCCTTTTATAGTAAGTTAGTAGGTTAGTTTATTAGCTTATCTTAAAAATGAAAAAAAAAGAGAGAAAACCATAAAAAGTTCAAAAAAAGAGAATATTAGAAAATTGAGTTAAGTCTTAGAGACATAGGTTCAAAGTGACAAAAATTAGCACAATCGAAACAATCTCTAAGTGTTAAGCTTCCACACATAATGCACCTTAAATTCTAAGTGATATACACTTTCCTGGTTGATGTGTTGGTAGGTAGAAATACAGAAAGGAAATCTCAAAAGCTAATAAAATATTCAAGAATAAGTCATATGTGTAACTAATCTCGATGTATGACCAAGTGGTCTTAATTTCTATGTTACAGACAATGATTGTACATGAGGTGTGCAAATTTTCTGAGGGATGTATAGCACCATCAAAATACATCTTAAAAGAAAAAAACGAAAAACATTTTATAAAAAAAAGGAGGTAGTCAAAACAAGTCGCTTTGTTGTACGTAAGTACAGACCTGTCACCTCTGTTTTGACTCAAGTTAGGAAAATAAGTCGCTTTGTTGTACGTAAGTACAGACCTATCACCGCTGTCTTGCTAACTTTAAATAAACTCTAGGACAAACTAAGACACTCTATTGTATGTAAATACAGAACTGTGTCCGACGTTTGCCTTTTAAAGAAAATTTGCAATACCGAAAAGTTATAATCATTTTGTGCCTCCTTGATCATAGAAGTATGTCTAAGTATTGGACACATAAGGTAGTTTCTTGATAAATAAAAAGGCCAAGGGATATTCCAAATTTTTAAATGTTTAAAGGGAAAATTATATCGACAATCGACTTGGAATGTATATCACGACAAATTATCCAAGGAATCAAAAATTCCTAAGTGTGAAAGTGTAATACTAAAAGTGCGTTTGACATCGCTATCTGATTGAGTTCATTTTATTTTATTTTATTTAGTAGGAAAAAGGTCAATGTTACTAGGATGCATGTTTGGTTGAATAAACAAATGTTGTGTGACTATCCGTTGCTTCGTGTGAATGATTTTGCAGGGTTTATAAAATTCTGTTACACGAAAAAGTTGAAAAAGTTGAATTTTATTCAAGTATTTTCAAAATTTTCACTTAAGTTCGAAATTCAGACAAATTCGAACTTAACATCGAATTTGTCAGAAAGTTCGAACTTAAGCTAAGTTCGAAGGTAGTTGGTATAAATAGGTCAACAGTACTTCATTTAAGGCACCTACCCTCAGATTTCTTCTTTCGAACTTGTGCTCCGGCGATCTCGAACTTGTGCTCGAACTTGTCGATTCTCAAATTTCTTTCAATCCCTCGAAGTTTTCACTATATTTCTCGAACATACACGTATACTTAGGTATAGTAACCATCATTATAAAAAGTATGTGTAGGTTAGGACATTATTGTGACAAAAAATCGAGTTTATTTGATGTTTATAAGAGTTGAAACTAGGTGGTTTGAAATCACGAGTTTTTACGGATAAAAGTTGAAATAAATCATAAATAACTTCGATTAGAACCCAATAGGACTAGATTATACCGATGATTAAGTCAAATGGGGTTAAAATCTTGGTTTTTAGTTTGAAAGTGACCGACTTCGAACCTGTTCTTCAGGTTCGAACTTGTCAGAAAGTTCGAACTTGTTGAAATATCTACAAGTTCGAAGTCTGTCAAGTTCGAATAGTTTAACATAATTTCGAGCTTGTCTAAGTTTGAATGTGTTGGACTTCGTACTTATGCAAGTTCGAAGTTAAGCAAATTCGAAATAAACAAGTTTTATTTTATTTTTATTCACTAATTTTGTTTGTTGATTTTGTGTGCAGATATGGGTGAGCGTGCTTTTTATAATAAGCACAATATGGTGATGGAAGTGGATCTTCAAGTGCTAGAGGCGCAACCATATCGTCAGATGATTCAATTTCTGACTCAATCCCGTGTTTCTAATGACCTTACCCACAATCTGCAAATAACCCTGACGTATGTGCGACAGTTCTGGGAGCATCTGCAAGTAGATTGCTCGGTGACCCCTACTATACTAAGAACAAGAGTAGGTGGACAGCCAATAGCATTTTCAGCTGACATGCTAAGGCAGTTCCTACAGCTGGGATCTGAGGAACAAGAAGCCGGGCCGATAGATTTTCCACTACGTATCAGGCAAGCAGCATTTTTGAGAATGGGGTATGCCCAAGACATAACGAAGGCCTCGTATGTTAAGAGTGGGCTGATTGGACAATGGAGGTATCTTGTCCACGTTATTATGGTATGTTTTGCGCCAAAGAAGGCGGGTCTTGACACTATGATGTCCAAATTGCAATCGACGTTCATTGCATTGGTATATAATTAGAAATTCAGTTTTTCCGAGATGTTTTTTGGGGAGTTTGTGCACCAGATCACAGCTCCAGTCAGGGAAAGATTTTTGATGTACCCACGTTTTGCAATGATGATAATATGCCATTTTTTGCCGAATTTGCCACCACTTCCAGATCAAAGTGGTGTGGCCTTGATCGATAAGAGAATTTTTGCTGACTGCCAGACCCACAATGCGAGAAGGGCTGAGCAGGTCAGGCCCCAAGTAGCACCATCGTTTGTGGCGGTTATAGATCCAGATTTTGTTGCCCTGGAGGGTGATAATTGGATTGGTGAAGCCCCGCAGCAGCAACAACAACATCAGCAACCACAACATCCACTACAGCTGCTGGACCATCAACAGAAGCTGTCGGCCCATCGAGTTCGGCCACCCAATATGATCAGAGGGCGCAAACTCTTGAAGAAATATGGGCGCAGGGGACAGCCGCGGAGCAAAATATTGCTAAGCAACTAGCTCAGGATGTTTTAGAGTCTCCAGCTGATTTCCAGGATATTTTTAGACAAATTGATGAATACCAGCCATCTGATGCTGAGTTTATGGACACTGAGGTCCAGGATGTAAAAGAAGGTGAAGCTGCTAGGGAACTGACTCCGGTTGAAGGTCATGTTGTGAGTGCCTCCGAGTCTAGTTCTGAAGCCGAGGATCCAAATATCTCAATTGGAAGATATGGATCGAGGTTAGTCGTTAACCGAAGGAGATCAACAAGACCAGCTCTAATTGATGAAGAGATCGAAGAATCTG
Organism: Centrapalus pauciflorus; assembly: GCA_020465985.1. Taxonomy (NCBI): domain Eukaryota; kingdom Viridiplantae; phylum Streptophyta; class Magnoliopsida; order Asterales; family Asteraceae; genus Centrapalus; species Centrapalus pauciflorus. The sequence continues at coordinate 84,590 of JAANYP010001477.1, read as the reverse complement.
AATATGAAGAAAAAGAAGAAGGTCCACTCGTTCCAAGGCATAGGGTGAGAAGGCATAGGTTTATGCAGGGAGCTCTATCCACCTCAACTTCCCAAACTATGATACCGGCTGCTTCACCATCATCAACCACAGTTCCATCAACATCCGCCTCCATTCCATCAGCTTCGACTTCATTCACCGAAATCAGCGGTTCACTGAGTTGAAAGGAAAGGCGGACTTCCAAATAGTCCAGATTTACCAACTTTCAACTGCTGTGAAAGAGCTGCAGCAACATAATGCTCGACTAGACCAAGAAAATGTCGAGTTGAAGACAACTGTGGCTGATAAACAATCTGAGTTGAAGACAATGAAGACTCTCCTAGAGCAATTATTGAAAGATCTACGAGCTCAGGGGGAGAGTAGCTGCAAGGAGGATCTGTTGAGAGTCAGGAGAGATGATGACGAAGGCAATGATCCAGATGCCGAAAGAGAAGGTGAGCTAGCAGATCTTTCCCAAAAGACTGCTCAACAAGCACTCATTCAGGGGGAGCCTAGTTAGTCTAGTATGGGAGAAGGAGGTGAAGCTGAACCTTTAAAGAATGCTGAGCATGAGATTATTGAAGCATTAATGGATCTTGATGATGAAGATGAATTTGGTGTTGATCAGGAAGTTTTGGAAGAAGGAGAATTCATTCCAGAAGATGTTGTGGACTGGAAGTCAGATGATGAAGTTGTTGAAGATGAGGATGACAATGTATATGAAGTAGTTATCCTGAAGCAGCCTATCACCGAACAATATGTAAATAATGATCAGAATGCGATAGATCTAGATGAGCTTAACTTAGCATCTATGGATGAATCAGAATCTGAGGTAGCTGAAAAGGAGCAAACAAAAGAAGAAATGATGAAGCTATGGTTCAGGAAGGAGGAAAAGAAGTCGTACTTGGCTGTAAAGAAAAGGATGAGGCTGCCAAGTCCAGGATAGCACTCAGGAGGGATTCTAAGCTGGTTCTTTGATAGGGAACTACAGCTATTCGTGCTTAAGAGTAGAGACGGACTTCAGTATTTGAGGAGAACTTTAAAGGTTTTCAATACATTGCCCAAATGCAAAGTGAAGGAACTGGCCTGGAAGGAGCTTATCAACTTGGGAGACGACCCCTACACTGACGTAAACTCAAAAATCATCAGATGGGAGGGGAGGTCTGGAAAGTTTGAAAAAATAAAGTCGAGGTCAGGCAAGAGAGTTGAAGATGAGTCAAGAATAGATCCCCACACAGGCAAACCTTGGGTTAGGATGGTTTACAAGCCAGTCCGATCTATGAAGAAAGTTCCATTAAAGTCTATGCCACATGATGTACTCAGCAACATGAAGTGGTGGTATGTAGACAATGAAACGGCTGAAGCAGTGATGGAGAATCTAGATGAAAAGACTATTTTGAAAGTATACGATCCACTGCATCTGATTAACTTATCCAAGGACGACCTGAGAAAGCTTCATGATCAACTGATTTTCTTTCACGAAGGCTTGAGATCAGAAGGCAGGAATTTCCAAAAGGTGGTAAGTGTTTCTGTGGAGCATAGATTATATGCTGGTAGTAGTTTGTATAGACATAGTACTTAGACAAAATATATATAGTTAGAAGCTATCGTCAAGGGAGAGTCTGTTAATGCATCCTGTGTCACGATAGCAGTCTAAGTATAGATGATATTTTTTAATAGTTCAAATGTTCGTAATTGCATATTAATACATGTTTGATATATTGTTGATCTATGTTTTGATATTGATTGTATATATGTTTGAACTTCGTTGTAATTGATGTTTTACAATAAGTTCAAACATAACTTAAAAGGTAAGTTCAAACATAAGTTCTAGAACAAGTTCAAAGACAAGTGCTAGAATAAGTTCAAAGGCGCTGGTTCGAACTTATGGTGGACAAGTTCGTGGGCTTGGGACTTCTTGAACTTATCCAGGGCAAGTTCGAAATTGATGCCTATAATTAAGAGTTAATCAGTTTTGATTAGCAACTTTTGCAGACTTAAGCATAAGGGTGATTACGAACTTACAGAGACGTTTAGGTGTGATCTTGGAGAGAATCACGTGTAGGGGCGTTCATGTTTACGTCTATCATCGTGTGTGTCTCCGTGTTTCGTGTGTGTGATCATTCCGTCAAACCGCTAACGAGAATTCCGCACTGGTTGGACGGTGTCGCGTCAAGCTAAGATCCGTAGGTAGGTGACCTTACACAGACTATATCTCAATGACTTACTTTTCTATAAAAATCTGCTTAACTAACGAATCTGCATTGTTACAGAACTCATGGAAGAGCAAATCACCCTAACAATCCCCCACCATCCGATCCCGCACAACACCATGGAGCTGCCAGAAGCAACCTTTCCTCATCCTGCTCACTACACCGAATTCGCCCCCCCCCCCCAAACTGGCAGCTTAATCTTTCACTTCTTCGTGAAAAAGCTCAAAGGCCACCCCATCTTTTATTCCCTAACCACTGCCATAGTTGTTCCCATCATCTACCACCAACAATTTTGTTACCACCTAAAATACGTCAACGAGGAAATCCCTCACTTCATAACAAAAATTGATTCCGTTCCCATCCGCCTCACCCTAGACGCCATCCGCCACATTCTCCGCCTTCCCACAGAACATCACTCCCTTTCAAAATACACATTTGCAACAATACCCAAACCCAACCAAAATCGCCAAGAACTCCAAACCCTGGGATATGATGGCTCCCTCACAAAGCCGTCAGATTTTAAGACAAAGCATCTTCAATCCCACTGGCAAGTCTTCTTCGATGTCCTAAACTAATGTTTCACCGGTAAACACTCGTGACATGACTCGGCATGTATTCTGTCTTAGGCATGTTCTCAGCCTTCGATCATGACCGACATTATGACTACGCCCAGTTTATTTTTGATGGACTCAAAAGGGGTCGTCCAGGATAAGAGGACAAAGACAGAAAGGAAGTTCATCCCCTTTAAAGGGTTCCTTCAGCTGTTCATTCAGCATGCTATGGAAAATGATGCAGATATTCATGAACTGCCGGAAGCCGATGTATACAAGACGATGGCACTTCAAAGATTCATACTCCCAAGGGAACTTCCTCGGGTACCAGTGATGGACATTCCTCTGTCCCTTCTACGTCTTGGAGGCTAGAAATTTGAATTGGTAAAGGTATATATACAGGGAGTTTATCCATAAGAGACTTGGTTAGAACCGACCTAGTCAACCATTTCTACTAGTGAGGAGAGTTTAAGTGAGGATGAGGGTGAAGAGGCAGAAATTGACATTATCCAGGGGTCTGGTGAGAGGGAGATGAGCGTGGAGAGGAAGGGAGAAGGGGGTAAGAGGGCAGAGATGTCAGACTCTGAACAAACCATCTCTAACACTGTGAAAGTTGAGGGTGTGAGTATGAGGGTCGAGGGAGAACCTTCCACCCATAGCCGGACAAGTCCGCATAATGCTACAAGTCTAGTAGTCGAAGCTAACCCGCAGAGCCACTCAGGTTCCTCTCAACATGAACCTATTTCATTCCATGGGGAACTACCTCACATGCCATCACCCCCTCGCTCAGAGGGAAGAGATGTTAAAAGAAGTCACCAGTTGCCCCAGGTGACTAAAGTTCATTTGACCACTAAATCTCCCTCACCCCAAGTCACATCACCACGCACCAAAGACGTCTCTGTGATGCTTTCTCCAACATCCCGATCTGCATCCCCAACTGGTGGTGCAGAAATGAAGGATGGAAGTCCTGTCACGGCCACCACAATGTCGTCCGTGACCGGCCATCCCGGGATAACTCCCTAGATGCTAATGACGATTCGTCGTGACGCTAGAATTGCCACACGGGCTGACCTAGCAGCCCTTAAGGAAGCAACCGAGGAACAAAACTCCTCCCTTTGCTCTATCTTAAAGGGAAAGGGTGCTGCAACTCAGGAGTTGACACCAGGAATCCCTACAGTCCAATGTACTGCTGCCATCTACGCTCTTCAAGATCAAATGGCCACCACAACTGTGAATTTCACAAAGTCGATAGACAAACTACAGAGGCTCATTTTGCGAGTGGAGGCTAATGTTAATAAGCGGATGGATCGCCTAGAATTAGCGGTCATCAATCTACAACAACTATGTTGCCCCCATGCAAGTTCTTCAAAGAGAAAACATGATGATCAGGACTATCTTGATCATCCTGAGGGGGAGAAACGCCCAGGATAGAGCTTGAGGAGACGACCGAAGGGATTTAGGGCTTGGGTACAGGACAAAAGGGGTCAGAAAGTACGGCCGAAGAGCATCAGGGTCAGAGAGACAAAGGGTTGAAAAAGCATTGGCATTGGTACCTTATGAGGGTCGTACGACAGAACCTTAACCTTAGTTGATAATTCTTAACTCCTCCTCCTCCTCCTCATCCTTCTTAAATGAGCCAACTATGCCAAAACCAGAAACAGAACCTTAAATTAGTCAACCCCCACAACATTTGTCCCAACCACTTCGCAACCGATCGCTAAACCCACTTCCCTAAATATCCGATTACAAATCCGTCCTTTCCCTCAAGTCAAGAATCCACTCCCACATAAACCATACCTACTAAGACTGAGGCTCACACGGTAAACTGCTTCCAAGAGTTTACCGAAGAAACAACGAAGATATTTTACGAGTCATATCTCTACTGGGTTCATTGCTTCTCCAAGGTCAATATACGGAACTTACCGCCCGAGGAAAGGGAAAAGCTTAGGCTCGACTACAATGGCTGAGTGTACAAATTGTTGGAAATTCCCCCAGGTGAAATTGTATCTCCTCTGGTGCAGAGTCTCAAGAACTTTCTAATGAAGATGAAACCTGAAAAATTTCTTGAACCCTTTTTGGAAGAAAATTTTAGAAGTACCTTATGAAAAACCCGGGCGAATTCAGTAGGAGGCTGCTCATGGAACTCAGTGATATAACCAAAGCTGAGCAGGCCGAAAACAACCAACTGATGTTGTGAGAGACTAGACTGATAACAAGTGCATGAAAGTGACATTGACTTGATGACCGTTGATGATATTTAAACAATGCACGATAAACTGAAAAACAAAGTCAAGGGTCGTTTAAGTTATGTCACTACTCTTGCTGCACTAACTCGCTGCATGAGACACCAATCAACCGTTATGTGCTAAAAGGATTTTCAACTGGATATTGAGAGCTATTTAGTGAAAGCCGGCCTAAAAGCTCCTGACCAAAGCCTATTGGGAATTGACCATCAACCAACCTTTAGAGTTTTCAAGAAACCTGAGAAAGGGTTAATCTTCCTGAATAAATCCGGACACAAAAGGTACTTGCGATTCGAGGAGATCTCAAGCTATTCTGACGGCACTATTAGACAAATAAGAGCAACTCCGAGAGGATGAAGCCATTAAAATTCAGCGAACTCAGAAAAAGGTCTCGGGAATTTCATGATGTCCGAGACACAATAGACCTTTTAAATGAAAGATTACACCTTCGCCAAGTCATCCGCAGGTTTGATGTCATCCTCGGAGTTAGAGCTTCAATTGAGAGAGCTTGCCACTTGCCACCTTGATTGAAAAGGGGGAATGTTAGATTTATTTTATTTCAATCTAGTGGTTAATTTTGTAATAATATGTAATTATTTAATTTCAATGTACTTGTCTTTAATAGTTTATGTACTATTTAATTTTTAGATAGAAAGTAGAGGGGTGTTTTATGTAAACTTTAGTTCTAGGTGTAAAAAGCATGGTTGACTTAGGGTTTTATAACCTTTTGTCCACTTGAATGAATATCTGAATTGCCAGCTGTAAGAGAAAACAAATATTGAGTGAAAAACCATTCTCTTTGTTATCATTTCTCAGTCATTCTTCATTCAAAATCATTGTGAGTGCATGAAATCTTCTGGGATCATTACAACAGTACCAATTATGCACATCCCACTATCGCACTTATCTTATGCCGATCAAAACGAATAAAGGGTAAGGGTTTATATGGAGGGAGTGTACCCAAAAGAGGCTCAGTCAAAAATGACTGAGCCAACCCCTTCTGACAATGAGAATGAGCTAAGTGAAGAACAGGGAGTTGGAGGAGAAAAATGTATTGGGGATCGGTGATAAGGAGTTGAGTGTGTTAAGGGAAGGAGTAGGGGAAGTAGAGGCAGAGATGAGAGATTATGAACAAACGATCTCTGACATATTGAGAGATATTGATGAGGGCCTTGGTTGAGAGAGTGTTGAGGGACAACCCCAACCAATAAGCTGGACAAGCCAGGATAAGACTACTAATCCAACAGTTGCCTCACACCCCTATCCAGTCAAGATCCTCTCAATAGGGGCTTGTTTCATTCCATGGGGAATCAGCATATATGTCATCACCCACTCACTCGGAATGGGGAGATGTTGAAACAGGTCACCTGTCGCCCCCGATGTCCGAACCTCAATTGACAACGACTCCTCTTCTATCACAAAACACTCTGCATCTAATTCGAGACGCCTATGTGTGTTCCTATGCAACATCCGGATCTGACTCCCCACCTGGTGGAGCAGAGATGAAGGATGGAAATCCTGACACGGCAACATCATAGTCATCCGTGTCATGTCATCTATCGGTTACTCCTGAGATGCTAACAACGATTCTGCATGACGCTGGACTCTTTACCCGGTCTAACCTGGCCGCCCTCAAGGCCGCTGCTGAGGAACAATACTCCTTCCTTCTCTCTATGTTAAAGACAATGGGTGCTGCAACTCAGGATTTGCCACCAGGATCCCCGTCACTCGAAACTACTGCCGTCAGCCAGGCACTTCAAAAACAATTAGCCACAACAGCTCCCATCTTCACTGATTTTGTCGACCATTTGCAGTGGCTAATCTTAAGGGGGGAGGTAGATTTGATAAACAGATGGATAGGTTGGAGTCAGTGATGATCAAGCTTAAAAGTCTTTACCACCCTCAGGCTGTTGCACATAAAAAAACATGATGATCAAGATCCTGATCATCCTGAGGGGGAGAAACACACCCTAATAAAGCCTGAGGGTGAGGTACCTGGTGTAGGGGAGCTATTGAAATGGTAGTGACTGGGGAAGAACGTACAACACAAGCCTAGGTGGTCAAGGAAATGAGGATTTGACAAGGTCGATGGTAGTGTATGAGCCTCAACCTCAGAAACTCAAATTCGTTCCGATATCTGATACAGATACAGAATCTAACCTAGACTTACCTAAACCTGAAACTTAAACATCTAAGTCATCATCCTACTTTAACTTCCTGAACTCTCAAAACCATGAGCCTCAAGAAGAAATTATGTCTCAAAGGTAACCCCCCTAGCCCTCTACCTAACCTAAAACTCACCTACAACATATCCACTCCATTATAACCCAAAAGAAGCCAACTGAAACATCCCAACCCACCGAGCCCTCAACCATAAAATACTTCAAGGACTCTACCAGTGAACCAACAAAGATATACGATGAAGGGGATCTCGAGTGGGCTCACTGGTTCTCAAAGGAAAATATTAAGTCGCTGTCTCCGGAAGAACGAGAGAAACTAAGGCTCGGCCACAATGGTCGAGTGTATCAGTTTTTGAACATACCAATAGCCGAATTAGAAAATTCTCCAGTTTAAGGCTTGAAAGAATTGCTAATGAAGGTGAAAGGTAAAGATTTACTTGAGCAATATCTAGAGGACAAATTTAAAGATGTGTTCATGAAGCACCCGGGAAAGTATAGTAGGAGGCTATTCATGGAGGTAAGTGATAGATCAAAAGTTGAGCAAGCAGAATACATCCAAATGATGCTACGGGAGACTAGGCCAAAGTCTACATACTGGTCTAAGTCAAAGATAGTGAAAGTCGTCTCCATAAGCATGTATAAGAGAAACCACATCTACACACCTTCATTGGATATTCTAAGGGAAGATTGGTCTACTCAACAGGTGCATGAAAGTGACATCGACTTTATGACCCTTGACGACATTGAAACAATGCACAACAAATTGAAAAGCAAAGTCAAGGGTTGATTAAGTGACATCCCTACTATTGTTGCGCTTACACGATGTATGAGACCACAGTTAACCGCTATGTGCTTAAAAGACTTTCAACTGGATATTCAGAGCTGCTTTGTGAGAGTTGGCTTGAAAGCTCCCGACCAAAGCCTCTTTGGGATGACCATCAACAAGTCTTCAGTGTTTTTAAAAGGTCAAAGGTAGGGGTAATCATTCTTAACAAAGCTGGACGCAAAAAGTTCTTGCGATTCGAGGAAATCTCGAGCAATTCTGATGCCACACTCAGACTAATAAAAGCAGAATTGAATGGGATACTCTGAGAGGATGAAGCCATGTAACTCAGTGAACTCCGAAAGAAGCCACTGGAAGTTCAGGACATCCGAGACACAATACAACTACTTAATGAAAGATTGCACCTGCGCCGGGTAATCTGAAGATTTAATGTCATTCTTGGAATTAGGTCTTCTTGGAGAGAGCATGTCACTTGCCGTCTTGATTGAAAAGGGGGAAAATGTTAGATTTATAAATTTCAATCAAGTGGCTTTATTTTTTTAATAAATTGAATTATTTCCTTTTCATGTAATTTTCATTTTTAGTAGAAAGTGAAGGGGTGTTTTGTGTAAACCTCTCAAAGATAGCGCTAGGTATAAAAGGAACATGTGCCTAGGGTTTTGTATATCACTTTTGACATATTGAATACACTTGGCGGCTAGAATATTTCAAACATTGATTGAGTATTATTCTCTTTTTTCTTACTTATTTCAGTCTTATTATTATTATCGATACAATTACTAATAAAAAGAGTTCTTTGAAGTTGAAATTATATGTTTTAGGAAAAAGTATTGAGTCTTTAAATATTGAAAATTTAAAAAATGAGAGAAAGCTAAAAATGATTGAGAGAGAGAATATGTTTGTACTCACGCATCAAGGACCCTGATGATAAGTTTCTTAAATAGGGTCAAACAAATCAAACTACTCATCTTAATCAACCCAAGGAAACTAGTTTTTATCATTCCAAAGAACGAACGGTTTTAAAGATCCCAATTTTTTGAAAAAAGGTCAATTTATTTTATCCATGTTATATGATAAGACATATATGGGATGTAGGTATCAAGTCATCTTTCATCGATCATCAAAAGATGTCTTGCCCTAGGAGGAGGTTAAAAGGAATGATGAAGAAAATTCCTTTAGCTTTAGAAAAGTTGAACGGAAGTTATCCTTATATAATACCTAATATTGAGGATGACTTTTTCAATAGCTATTCAATAGAAGAAATGAATGCTAAATCTGTTAAACCAATTCCTCATCCTTAAATTCAAACTGCTGTTCTTCAACACTGTTTTCTGGAAGAGGAGTTATGGATAACTTGTGAGGAAGCCTTTGCCAGTCAAGAAGACCTTTTTACGAGTGAGGAAAGATTTGGTAATGAACTATTTGAACAAAGTATATAGTTAATACACCATAAAAAATAGTTTTACACTGTTTCAAAAGTGTTAATATCCAGCTTAAATGTTTCAAAAGGCACTCCTCCTGTAAATGTCCAAAACTCATCTGATAAAGGTAAAACTAAAATTGAACTTCCTGTGAAAAATTTTAAAGGCGAGTGCTCAAATTCATCGATTTTGAAGGTTCTCGAAAGGACCACGACTAAATCAAAGTACGCAAAAAACCAACTCACCCAGGAACTTCCTCTTAGTTTAAAATATAAATAATTTACTGACACCTCTCATTTTGTTCCTACATATCGAGTAAGAATGATACCAAAAACCACTATCAAATATTTTCTCAAGTTTCTTTGTGAAGAAGAATGCCAAAGTCTTTTGTTTCTTTTCAGAGTGAAAAAAAAATGAACATGATGTAATGAATGATAATTCATGTGTTAAATATTCATTTTCTGAGTTGTTTGCTTTATGTCCCAAACATTTTCGACATCAAGTTCCAGAAATGGACAAATATGTTCCTTATCCTGAAATGCGACAACGTAAAAACAAAACAAACCTAAATGCATCATCAGCCCCTTCCAAAAACACAGAAAATATTTCACCTAAGGTCAAGGCAAAGGCAATTTCAAAACCACCCAAACCGAAGGTAGCTTCATCACCAATGGTTTCAAAGGCAGTTGGCGCTACCTATAATTGAGCGCCAAAAGGTTCTGTATCAAGACCAGAGTTAACTTCAATATGGGTTCCTAAATCTATCATGATAATATCAAAAAAATAGAATATGTAACAAAAAAGGACCCATTCTTCAATGGGTACCCAAAGTGGTTTAAATTTGATGCAGACGGTTCCCAAATCACTTCAGACTGGAACCCGTAGAAATGGCTTCTAGTTAATTCAGACTAGAACCCGTTCTTTAAAGCAATGGTTTTTGTGCTTCTCTGTACAGATCTTAGACATCATATGTTTGGCTCCTTTGAACTCAGTTCAGGAGCCGTTCATAATCCAACATGTTTTCTAAATGCATCAGTTCAGAACACAGTTTGCATGTCATTTTCATCAAGGACATTGACTATGTTGAAAGGTTATCACACAAGTTGTTTAGCATAGGCCAACATATGAGAAGGGTCTTGAAGTGACGTTTAGCGCTAACAACTATAGAGTAAAGAGTGATGACGGAAAGAAATACTATCAAGTTCTCGAAACTCAAACCTTTACATCGTTTGTGTAGCCAAGCAAATAGTCAAAGATAACATCTATCTGTTGTAAAAAGAGTCCTTAAAGGACTCATGCCTATGGCTTAGACGACTATCTTGATGGGTTTTCTATACCCTTGGTAGATTAATTTAAAACATTGAAAAAAATAAATAATCTAACAACAGCAAGAATATTAACCTTCAATGATCTAAACCAAATAAGTAAAGCAACTCAATAAAATAAAAGAAAGAATAGAAAACTAACTTTTGGAGAAAACCTATTTCTCCCTCAAAGAACGCTTCCACAACAGACTCTGATATGATGGCTAGTGCCCAAAGTAGGAACACCTCTAATAGTTCACACCCAATGAACCAAGGAGAATATTTATAACTATGTTCCAAGTTCTAATTATCTTGAGTTCCAAAAGTTGGATCCCTTACAGAATGTAGGAACTTGGAATTATGAATGAACGATTTGGATGCGAGCATGCAACCCAGTTTATAGTTGAGGGGAAAGCTTAACTTAAGGTTGCATGGGAGATGTGGGAACCCCCTATAGGGGCCGACCCATATACCCTAAGCCTATTAGGGTTTCTAAAATTTTCTGTTATTTGCATTTTTGGCCCCTATACTTCCTTAATTAATTCTAGTAGTTTCTGATTAATTTATTAACTATTAATAAGTTAATAAACTAACCCATTAATTAATTATAATCAATTATTAATATTCTAATTAATTTATTAAACATAATAAATTAATAAACCAATTAATTAATTATTTATATAGTATTAATTCTAATTAATATTATATCACATAGTTATTTAATTCTCTTCATAGTTCAGTGAGGGCAACCAAAAAATGACCCTACTAGTTAATGATAACTTTACAAATTAGTTATGACTTGGACACTAACTCGAACAGTCTCCCACTTGGACAAGTCATCAGCTACTATTTGTCTAAGTCTATCACTTTAACTAGCAGAGAGTATCATCACTAATCGCAACTGCCAAACTCAAAATCTTATCAGAGTCAGTCCTTTAGATAAGAGATCAACTATTCTTTGTTCTATGATATCATATGAAACTTAGACATGGATTTGTAATCAATCTTGGGTTTCAAAATTATGTTTCTGATTTCCAATTAATTTGAGTATGTGAGGCTACGAAATTGAACATACCAATTTAGTCTCGGTTGGGCCCGACACTTTCAAGTCGCATTTAATCATCAGAGGGCCCGTAGATATCGTTTTTCCATTAAGGCAAAAGGAACAAATGACTTTGAATACACGGCGCTAGTGAACTAATCATGTCCTTACTAGGACATCCTTTATAACTCGCATTTATGCTCAACGTTTGAATGAACTAAGGTACAAAGACAAGAAAATTATAACCTCAATGTATCTCCGCTTGAGAATAGAGGATATTATCATCTTAGAATTACTTGTGATCTTGATCCATGAAGTAACTTTCTAAGTGTGGGTTTTCCTATACTTAAATCTTTATTAAGTACCCATGAGTGTTGCAGCAATCCCTATGCAATGTCTACTTCTTAGATAATCGACTAACACTTAATGACAGTCTTTATTCAACACTAACTTCTGGTAGTAAGATCGACTGAGTATTTTAAATAAAATTAATTACTTGGGAAGTGGGTTCTAAACATGAAAAAGGAAACACAATGATAAAGTATAGTAAATGGTATCATCTGGCCAGTAATGAAATCTCCATTATTTAATCACCAAAACTATTACAATTTCAAATCATTGTTACAATGTTTCAAATTCAACTAATTACTAACACATTATATTATCTCGTAAACCTATGCACCTAGCATTCTTATCGTGCTTCGACTGTGTTAGTGACTTTGTGAATGGATCAGCCGGATTTTCCTCTGATCGTACATGCTTCACAACCACATGTCTTTCTTCGACTTTTCTCCTCATGAATTGGTACTTGCGTTCAATGTGCTTTGACTTCCCATGATCTTTGGGTTCTTTAGTCAATGTAACCGCACTCTCGTTGTCGTAGAATATTTCAATGGTGACTTGTACTGTTGGGACAACTGCAAGATCTCCAATGAAGTTCTTCATCCAGATGGCTTCCTTTGAGGCCTCGCTAGCCGCAATATATTCTGACTCGCATGTACAGTTTGCCACTGTATCCTGCTACGAACACTTCCTTGTCACAGCTCCCCCATTCAGCAAAAATACCCAACCAGACTGTGATCGACTGTCATCTCTATCTGTTTTGAAACTCGCGTCACAGTAACCTGTCACTTTGATTTCATCTTCTCCACCATAGACCAAGAACCTGTGCTTAGTATTTCTCATATACTTCAGAATATTCTTGACCGCTGTCCAATGACCTTCACCAGGATTCTGCTGATGTTGACTCACCATGCTCAAGGCAAATGAGACATCAGGCCTCGCACACGTCATGGCATACATTATCGATCCTATCGCTGAAGCAAATGGAATTCGACTCATTCTGTCTTGTTCCTCCTCTGTCATCAGACTCGGATCTTTGCTAATCTTTTTGTCGTGATTTAAGGGAAGATTCCCTTTCTTATATTGTTCCTTCTCAATATTTTATCGAAGTACATATCTTGGCTTAGTAAATCTTAATACCTAGAATGTAAGCTGCATCTCCCAGATCTTCATAGTGAAACATTTCCCAACCAATCTTTTAAACTCTGTAATGTTGGGATATTGTTTCCTATGAGCAGTATATCATCGACATGTGATACGAGGAAGACTACAGTAATCCCACTGACCTTGACATATATTCACGACTCGTCTACGCTTCTAGAAAATCCAAACTCTTTGATTTTCTCATGGAAGAAAAGGTCCCAGCTCCGAGAAGCTTGTTTGAGTCCATAAATAGCCTTCTAAAGCTTACACACCCTCTTAGGATACTATGCGTTTACAAAAGCCTCAGGTTGTGTCATAAACACATCCTCTATCAATTATTCGTTAAGGAAAGCGATTTTAACATCCTTCTGGCATATTTCATAATCATGAAAGGCAATTATGGCAAGCATTACCCTAATAGACTTTATCTTAGCGACTGGTGAGAAAGTCTCCTCATAATCAATCCCGTAGGTTTGAGTATAGCCCTTTGTCACCAGCCTAGCTTTGTATGTGTGTGTACCTTTCCATTCATGTCTGTCTTTTTCTAGAATGTCCATTTACAACCCACCGTCGTGTGACTGGTGTGGGATCAACCAAGTTCCAAAATTGATTTCCATACACGGATTCAATTTCGCTATCCATAGCGTCCTTCCACATAGCAGCCTCAGGGCCTGCCATCGCTTCCCGGTACTTCACTGGCTCATCCAAATCGACTAGTGTACTATCACTAATCATATTCTCCTGTTCAATATGGAAACCATAGTGGAACTTAAGAGGATTGACAACTCTACTAGATCAGAACGGGTAAGGAAATGTCAATTGGCTTAACAGGCGTTTTCGCCTCTGGTTGAGTATAAGTGTTTGTAATTGGTTCTTCATCAACTGACTCTTGAATCTAATCAAGATCGATCGTACTCCCACTGTCCTCTGTAGACATCATTTTCCTCTCAAGGGATACTCCTCTTCGAGCTACAAATAGTACATTTTCATGTGGTCTGTAAAACACATATCCGAACGACTCCTGTGGGTAACCGACGAATAGACACTTTTCAGATCTTTGCTAAAGTTTGTCTGGAGTTTCTCGTCTAATGAAAAACCTTACAACCCCAGATCTTGATATGCCCAAGGGAAGGACACTTTCCTTTCATAGGTGTCTTCGAAACCTTCTTAGTGAGTACTAGATTTAAGATATGCACTGCAGTCTCCATAGTGTAACCCCAAAAACTCATTGGAAGTGGTGCTCGATTCATCATAGAACTAACCATGTCCAACAAGGTCCAATTGCTCCTCTTTGCTACTCCATTGAGTTGCGTTATTCTCGAAGGAGTTTACTGGGAAACTATTCCACAGCTTTTAAGATGGTCAAGAAACTCGATACTAAGGTACACTCGTTCCCTGTCGGATCGGATAACCTTTGTCTTTCTGCCCATCTTATTCTCTACTTCACTTTGAAATCTTTTGAACTTATCAAAAGTGTCAGACTTATGTTTTATCAGATAAACACATCCAAATCTACTATAGTCATCAGTAAAGGTGACATAGAACCGATTTCTGTCTTTTGTGGTGCATCGGAATGGTCCACACACATCTGTGTGGATCAAATCAAAGAGTCCTTCACCTCGTTCACATGTTCCAGTGAATGGTGATTTTGTCATCTTGCCCAGTAAACAAGATTCATATACATCATCCGATTTGAGGTCGAATGATTCCAACACTCCGTCCTTTTGTAGTTGGGCGATGCGTTTCTTGTTTATGTGTCCAAGACAACAATGCCACAATTTGGACATATCAATTTAATTTGAAGAATCAACATTCAGTATCAAATTCCTATTACATTCAACAGTTTTATATATGCCATTGTACGCAGAAGCTTTGAATAAAACAATCGTTGTGATGAATTAAAATATCACCATTATTATTATCAAACTAAAAATAATAACCATTCTTGTACAATGGATAAAAGGAAATAATATTTCTATTCATCTCAGGTGAATAACATCAATTATCTAACATGATCCTAACTCCTGACTTCAGCATAAGCTCGAGCTTGCCAATTTTCTTCACAGGTGTGATCTTCTTATATCCCATGACAAGGTTCAACTCTAAATGCCTCAGATTCCTACTTTCCTTTAGCCCCTGCAATACAGAGCAAATGTGAGTACCACATCCTGTATCGAGGACCCACGAATTAGAAATAGAAGCATTGTGGAGTTCGATCATAAACATACCTGAAGTGCTACCCTTGTTGACCTTCCCATCCTTAAGGTCCTTTAGATACGTTGGGTAGCTGCGATTCCAATGCCCTTTCCCATTGCATTAAAAACATACTGCCTCCTTCGGGTTACTCATAGCCGCAATTCCATACTCTTTTTTCCTTTGGGACCCTTTCTTGGACTTTCCTTTAGGGGTCTTCCACGAGGACTTCCTTTTCTTTGAAGCCTGACCGATGGATAGCACAGGAGCTACAGGAGCTTCATCCTTCTTGATGCCCTGCTCAGCTGTTTGGAGTAGATTGTGGATCTCCATGATCGAGGTCTCTTTTTTATTAAGATTCATTTGGTAAGAGACCACGAACTGGTTGTATACTGCAGGCAAACCAGAGAGGATGATGTTAGTAGAGAACTCGAAGTTGAACACCATGTTGAGAGACTCCAGCCTATCAAAGTACCCTTTCATCTCGAGGACCAAGGCACAGATAGAAGCCCTAGGCTTTAGCTTGAAAGCCATGAGGGATTTCACCACATCAAGGCGCTCCTTGCTCGCTTTAGCCTGGAACATTTCTTTAAGTTGCTGATTCATCTCATAAGCCCACGTATTTTTAAAGGTCTTTTGGAGTTCGGGGCTCATTGCAGATGCCATGATGCACGACACCTTGTTAGCATCATTGTAGTGTTTTTGGTGTGCGTCAATCTCTTCCTGTGTTGAATTCTGATCGATTGTGGGAATCTGTTTGTCGAGAACATAATCTTTGTTCTCGTATCTCACGGTGAACCTTAGATTTCTCATCCAATCCATGTAATTCGGACCAGTCATGTTTCCCAACCCAGAACAGATAGGAGTGAGAAGTTCGATGAAGAATTTAGATTAGGAGTGAGAACACCATTAGGGGCAGACTTCTGTGAGATAAGGTTTTATTTAGTATGACTATTCCTTAATTAATTACCCAGTTTAATTTAAGGCTAGGATCCATATGATCCCTATTTTGTGTTCGTTTTATGAAGAGGGTAGCCGTAATCACACCACGAATTATTTTAGGTAGACAATACTCTTGTCAATTTCAATCTCTTTGAAACTCCTAGATCTTCTAAGATTCTTTGATTTTCATCAACGACATGTTAATCTCATCTACTATTCATGACTGGGATGCCAAGGATCATGAACTAGTTGGTGAATCTAATCATGCAAAGCCTGCGTGATACCACTGATGAGTTTTCTATACCCTTGCTGGATTAATTTAACACTTTACGGAAAATAAATAATCTAACAATAGCCAGAATATTAACCCTAACGGATCTAAACCAAATAAGTAAAGCAACTCAATAAAATAAAAGAGAGAATAAAAAACTAACCATTGGAGAAAACCGATTTCTCCCGCGAAGAACGCTTCCACAGCATATTCTGATCTGACAGCTAGTACCCAAAGTAGGAACACCTTTAATGGTTCACACCCAATGAACCAAAGCGAATATTTTTAACTATGTTCAACTTCCGGTTATCTTGAGTTCCAAAAGTTGTATCCATTTCACAAAGTACGAACTTGGAATTGTGAATGAATCATTTGGATGCTAGCATGCAACCCTATTTATAGTTGAGGGAAAATCTTAACTAAAGGTTGCATGGGAGATGTGGGAACCCCCTATAGGGGTCAGCCTATATACCCTAAGCCCATCAGGGTTTCTACAATTTTTTGTTAATTGCACTTTGGCTCATGTACTTACTTAATTAAGTCTATTAGTTTCTTACTAATTTATTAACAATTAGTAAACCAACTCATTAATCAAGTATAATCAATTATCAAGTTTCTAATTAATTTATTAAACATAATAAATTAATAAACCAATTAAGAAATTATTTATGTAATACTAATTCTAATTAAAATTATATCACATAGTTATTTAATTCTCTTTATGGTTCAGTGAGGGCAACCCAAAAAGGACCCTACTAAATAATGATAACTTTACAAATTAGTTATGACTTGGACACTAATTCCAACATATCTCACCTGAACTTTGAAAATTTGAAGAAGCTGGCATCCAAGCCTCTGGTCAAGCAGGGTCTCCTGGAACTACGCTATGAAAAGGACCACCTGTGTGGAGCATGTGAGAAGGGAAAAATGAAAAGATCCTCTCACAAACCTAAACCGAACCATCTATGTGAAACCCGTCCTTATGGAGGAGTCTTAACGACTAGGTCCTAATGAGCAATACGGGATCAATCACAAATAAGATACAGTATAGTAATGTGTGGAATTTAAATATTATAGAAGTTAGGATTAGCTTACAACAAGTTTAAAATGACAGTATAAAAGGGCACAAGGACACTAATCTAGTACATATCCAGAATACATAATATTGCATACCCCGAACCACCATCATAACCGTCTTCATTCGGTACCAGTTGCAGATTTCATAGCGGTGTAGTGACTTCAAGTTTGTGCTTGCAGTGCTTAAGGACTTGGTTCTGCTGAACTTTTTGATATGTCTTTTCCTGTAAAAAGATTCAACAACAATTGTAAGCTTTGGGCTTAGTGAGTTTATAGATTTAACAGCTAACATGCATACATATTTAAAGTGGAGACTTGACTTTTGCCTTTAGACTTTAGACTTTAGATTTTGACATTAAGCATGATTTTAGCTAGGCTACCACTATCATCCGTACATTATGAGACATAGGACTTTAAGATAAGATGATGTATATTCCCACGCACACGCTTTTGTATGTGGGGATCAGCCATGTACTGGGCTAGCTACCAGTAAGGCATCGTGGGCGGGCATCAGAGTAGACTTAGAGTGGCATAGACTTATCCAGACATGAAATGAGCAAGAACATATGAACATCAATAAGAAAGCAAATGACTGAAAGCATACAAAGTAATGAATCGAAATAGCAACAACAATATATATCCAATGTTGATTTAGATTGTAAAGACATGTGTGTAGGATGATATATCAAAAGCTATCATGATCCATAGGGCATCACCATACCAACGTGTGCACAAGTCACATTCTAGCTGAGCATTTAAGACTTTTAAATAAAGTTGGAACAACAATATCTCTCACATGAA
This sequence comes from Centrapalus pauciflorus, assembly GCA_020465985.1. Classification (NCBI taxonomy): domain Eukaryota; kingdom Viridiplantae; phylum Streptophyta; class Magnoliopsida; order Asterales; family Asteraceae; genus Centrapalus; species Centrapalus pauciflorus. Next base: position 66,065 of record JAANYP010001477.1, on the reverse strand, counting down.
CACAACCATGTACAAAGTTATATCTATAAATCACAGTTAGTATTTTAAGGCTAGGCTGTTGACTTTGACTTTGGCAAGCAGATTATATCCACCACCTGAGTTATCTCAAGATTTAGCTTTAGGTTTACTGACTTTGTCTTGGCTTTACTGACTTTGACTTGGCTTTACTGGCTTTGGCTTGACTTATCAGACTTGCCTTTACGGACTTTAGCTTTATAACATTGTTCAGATTTAGCTGAACCTGTTTAGTGTTTGCAATCATTTTACACAAGCTTTTTTAGCTTTACACAAAATATTTGTGTAATTCAATTGATTTTTTGGACTTTATGTAGCTTATGTATTAACATACTGCATTTATTGACTTATCATATCATTTTAGACTTTGTTGAATCGCATATAGGCTTATGACTTAGTCTTGACATAATTTTAATGACTTTGCGAGCTTTTATGCATTTCATGGACATGTGTGACTTATTTAGTCTTTCTTTGTTTTTAGTTGCAAGTTAAACTTATTCATATGCATGTATTGACATATTATGCATAATTAAACAACTTATCACTTTAAATAAGTGATTAATATGACATACAATGAAAATTAGGCACCTGAGCCTAGAACATACGCCTTTTGGCCTAGATGGACCAGGCCTAGGGCCAAGAACCAAGGCCATGGGCCTAGGTTCCATTTCCTAGTGACACTTTGTTCATTCATTTACAATTATGTATTTAAACATACTAGCCTGTGTCATGACATTATAAGGCATTTAACTTGAATGTTCATATAATTTAACTTATATATGTTCATGGCATCTATACGCATAATTATGAATATGAACATCACTATGCTTTTCCTTGGGTTCTAATTGCAATGAGCAATATGAACATTCTAACATATACTTATTGAATGCTCATAATTCTCACATAAGTATGCTTCATAAAAATTTTGATACTATGGCTTTATATTTTATTTCTTTAGTATTTTGCGATTATAAATTGAGCTACACACTGACATGCGCACACACCTTATCTATGTCTATATAACTTGAGTATATGTATATAGTTGGTTGCTGTTAATTTATTGATGATCATGCACAACGTTCATATCGAACACATTATGATTTTATTTGTTAATGTATGTATGTATCAGTTATTCTTGCACATCCAAGACTTAGCAATTGTTAAGTCTTTGAGTTTGTTCCCCATCTAATCAGCAACACTTTATACTATCATACACATAGTTGATATATACGTTTGAAACTTTTATGGTTTCTGCTACTATTTCATGATAACACACAACATATGTATACACACACTCTAAACGGCACACACCAAAGCACAATACTTAAACTTATTATGCATGTATGTCTCGACATATTTTTGCTTCTACTGTCCATAATCACTAAACACACACACGCTGTTACAGCACTTATGTTTATACACACACACACACACATATTTATATATATATATCTACACACACACACACACAGAGATATATATATATATATATATATATATATATATATATATATATATATATATATATATATATATATATATATATATCACTGCCATACTACATCCAAGACTTCACTACAAGTGAGTCTCGATCTTCGCAACACACACACTAACTACTTGGTTTATATTCCCATGGTCGAGGATGTTGTCGTTTTGCTCCTCACATACATCCGAGATTTATATGTGTTGTGAGTCTCTAAACTTTTGCAACTTATACATACCCTTGACACTTTAGAGACTTACCTTTTACTTACTTAATTTTGGTGTTCCAACTACTTCTGTCACACACAATAATAAACACATCCGAGACCTTAAGAGTCTCCGATCTTTTTATGCTAGATACCACACACACACTTAGTTCACATGAAACAAAGGGAAAAGGTTGTTGTTGGGTCACTTAACATCTGAGACTTACATCCAAGAAAAGTCTTGGATGTTTCTTTTTCATGAAAAAACTATTACAAACACGCAAAAACATCACAGCACACACCTGTACTTTGTTCTTTCTATTTGTATAAATTTTCAGCAACAAAAGGGATCACTGATTGATGTTTCATGCTTCTATTGGATGGATAAACACATACATAAGAGTTCTAATCAATGGTCGAAGGCCATATGGCCTTCTTGGCCTCCTCTTTTATGGCAAAAAAGAAAGAACAACTAGGACAACAACATTGTTTAAATTTCAGAACGTTACTCTAAATCTGTAATTAAAGCTTCAATTTGCTAAGATGATTAATTGAACACATAAAAACTTACATGCATGTATTTCATTTCTTGTTTGTAACACAAAACTAATCTCAATTTCATGGTTTTGAAGTTAATGAATCCATTTAAATTTTTCCCATGAACCGTAGGTTCCAATATGCACACAGATAAGAACAAATTAAAAAAATAATTGATATTCCATTTAATCAATCACAAAACATATATCAAACAATTAAGAAAAATCAGAACACTAACCGAAAGATTTCAATTGCACAAAAATCAAAATTACAGAACGAGAGAATGAAGAACACTATTGACCTAATCCGTACACAATAAATCTGTGCGAAAGTGTGAATGTATGATCTGTACATTTTCAGTATATAATTTTTCCTATTTATACAAATAGTCAATACTATAATGTAATCACAATAAGACCCCTAGACTTATTAATTTTCATCAACAAAATAGTTTCCAACAATTTCCCCCTTTGATGAAATGTAATGAGTCTTCAGTCTTTCAGTCCTTTAGTCTGAGCTTCATCTCAAATCTTCGAATACTTTTTCTGTTAGTTAGTCTCCATTCAATCATCATGATGAACTCCACTATCAGCTTTATGTCGTTTACGCTTAGACCATCTTTATTTGATTATCTCTTCTTGTCAGCAGCCAATCTTCCTTTCAAACCATACAAAACCTTCTGCAATGTACCATCACAAAACTTATTCAACTCAACACTCTGCATGGCTCTAAACATTTGATCTTTATCTTTATAAATCGTCACCGGGTGCTTAGCCATAACCACTTGAAATTCTATCAAATTTTCCATGTATTTGATGAAACAATTTGGCGCAGTAATTTTTATCTTCCTCATCCCTCGCTCAACACCGATCTGCAGATCTTGCACAGACACGACCACCAGTTTGGTGTGCATAAAGTTAAACAATGTCTTTAGTGCAAATATAAAATTTTCCTCCCTTTTAGTTCTGCACAATTCGTCTAAAAGATTTTCAATATCCACCAAATTCATACCAAACATATCAGCTTCAGTGAAGACATATTTGTTCCCATCAGCTCTCGTCACGGTGAATGTCGGATAAAATAATTTGACAAATCGATCCTTCTCAATCTTCACAAGATCTATTATTCTGAATTCACTTCTGACCTATTCAACTGGTTGAGCTTTGTTTTGTATAAAACTGGCTTAATTCACAAAATTTGGCATATTTATTTCTAAGACTTTGAAAAGTTTCAAAGATGTACATGGTGTTTGCTTCTTACAAAAAATCTTCTTTTCAAGATGATCTTCAAGATATGGAAGCTTATTTCTTTCCCGGATATAATCAGAATTTTGCTTTGCGGTTAAATCTAACACTTTAACCTTTTTCTTGCTCACTTCATCTTCATTCAAAAGAGTCAACATATCATTGATCTCTTTTTGCACCACTTTCTGAACTTCAAATCTAAGATGATGTTGACGTTGAGACTCATCTGCTAATATGTAACGCTGAAAAAACTTATCCATGATTTACACTTCATTTAGTTCCTTAACATTTTGAGGCATATTATTTTCAACTGGAAATGGATCCAATTCTTCTTTGATAGTAATCGTCACTTCGGGCTTTTCAACCATTGGCGTAGGTACATCATCTTTCAAGATCTGCTCTACCAACTCTTCTTCCTCCTCTATCCTTTCAGCTCTAAATGATATTTCATTCAAATCAAACATATCGTCATCGTCAGACGTCTCAACTTCTTTCTCATCCCCCTCAATCATTAATGTGTGACGTTCTTCATCAATGTCAGAATCATCGTATTCTTCAAAATTATATATTTATGATTGAATACTTAAAGGAACGGAACATCTTCATAAAGAATCAATCCCAGCTCACTTTAAGCATCAACATGTTTTTCCTTTGAGCTCCAAGCTTCTTCAACCTCTTCTCCTCCAGTCTCTTTTTCTTTCTCAGGATAAGTAATCATCAGAAGGCCAGTATCCTGTTCTCCAAGATTCCTCCTTTTCTCCCCCTCATGAGGAGCATCATCGGAGTCGTCATCATACTCATCATGTTTTCGTTTAGGAGCAGAAGCTTGTGCTTTACATGTTTGCTCAACAGCTTATACACATTCTGATTAAGACCCTAAAGCGATAACCACAGTAGATTCTAAACTGATCATCCTTTCCCTCATCTCATCAAATTGATCATAACAAAAGTCTCTTAGCTCATTGACGGATGCTTGTGGATATTCCTTTGTCACATCTTCTGTAACTAACTTCTCTTTTAACAATTTAAAAATATTTGTCATTTGATCCTTCATCTCTTAGAATTGATTTGTCATTTGAGTAGTAACTCCACCAATGGCTTTATTGAGCTTGTCTTCAGTGAAAAAGGGTGACAGTCTAACCACTGGGTCACCTAGACTTCCAGTTGACACAACAGTAGAACTTGTAAAAAGAACTTCTGTCTGGCCTACAGTAAGAGTTGGCATTGACGTCTCTCTGGTAGGACTTCCAACCACTTCAAGTGAAGGAGCAACAGATGTTTCCAACATTATGGTTGTTCTGGCAGGAACACTCAGTCCTTCTGCACTTACTCCAACAACAGGAGTTGACGCAAGTGTCCTAGAGTGTATAGGATCTTCTACTTGTGCATGAAAAATTGTACACTCGGGCAGCTGTGTACTGGTTTCAATATCCAAAAAATCCAAAGGATTTAAGGATAGATCATGTGGAATATCCCGGTGTGAAGTTGAATCACCTTCTTACTGAGAAGAAGGTGACTAGCTGGTGGGGTGTGCAATTGTCAGTGGGGTACTGACTATTTCATTGCTAACTCCCATATGGGAGCTAATAGAACTTGTGGCTACATCCCGCCTTTCTGGGCTTGGGATCCCCTCACACTCATTCTAGTAATCTCAACAATATCAATTTGGGGTTGAGATATTTTAATCATTTTAGCACCTCCCTCATTATCATCATGATCCTCATCATCATCATCATCAGCAGCAGCAGCAGCACCCTCATTGCCTCCTTCAGCTATATTTGAGAACGTTCTTTTTGAATAAGAACTCTTCTCATCACCCCTCTCATGTTCCACATCTCCCTCAATATCAAGTTGGTTTCCATGAATATCATCCCCTTGCCGATGTTCCTGCTCAACTAGAACTCCCTGGATAAGAAAACCCAGTTCCTGGGTTTCTATAGGAGCATTATCAATTCTATAAATTCTAACACTTTCAGCCCCTTGATCAACATATTTAAGCAATGACTCAGGTATCGGCATGACATTGGCATTAGGTGCATCTTGTACACTGTGGAGGCTTATCATTACATAATCAGGACATCTTTGAGCATTATGATCTCTTTGGAATTTTTTCATTTGCTCTTAGAGTCCCTCTGATCAAAATTTGAATAAATCTTTAAAGCGGCACAAACTTCCTTCATCTTTGTGTGGTTTTGGCCAACACAATCTCCTTCAAATCTTCCAATATGCATTGTGTATAGTCATAGTGTTTATTAAATGCAATGTCATGAAGGATCCTTAAACAATGAATACTGCCTCTGTCAATCCATGTATGGTTCGAGGTTATACACCTGCTGACGATCCTAAACAGGGTATACCACCTTCCATTCAACCCGTTTCGATGAAACTTTGAGCTTCTTGGCAATGGTTTTGAGTAGCCCAAGCAGATTAAAACATGACATAACTTCTCATAAGAAACAAAATCTTCAAATTCTGTCATTTCTGGGAAATTCACTGTATCAATCCGTCTTGGTAGGAACAAACTATGACGGAGTCTAGCCAGTGTGATCTTAGACTTGAATTGATCAATAGTCACTTTAAAGTAATGGTTTCCTTCAGCAGGTACAAACTTTACGGTATGCCAAAATTGGTTCAGATATACCAATGGAATGGATGGTTTGTACTTCAAAAGATATCCAAGTGGGTGACCATTCAGAATGTCAACAATAATAGGATGACTCACTTTAATGACTTTGGGATCAAACTTGTGATTGTTATCAAGAAGGGATATGCAATATTTGGGTTTGACTAATTGTGTATCGGAGATTGGTGATGAGGGTGATGGTCGAGTAACGAAAGCTGATTTAACTGGTTTTGAGACCAGTGTATGGTTTGAGGATGAATGTGAATCTGATGCACTAGAATTTTGGGTGAGGGCTTGGGATGCCATTTGTAACCTATAAAAATAACAAACATGTTAGATATGTCAGGTAAACAAATTTAATCCTGTAGATAGAAAAATAAAACATTTATCAAGAAATTAGAAAGATATGTGTTGTATTGTTTAAAGCATCGGGATTGCAGAAAATAATAATAATAATTTATTGTTAGGACTCCAAAGTCAATCGTTAAGTGAAAAATGTTAATAAAACACAGATTTTTAAAATTTCTTGAATAATGTGAAATTTCTAGAAAAATTAAAATTCCACCACATTTAGAAAAATTTGGAAAAGTTCGAATGATGAAAGTTCAAACTCGTATGAGTCAAAAACTTTCTCGGGTATCAAGAAAATCAACTCGAATGAACTTAAGACCCAACTCAAATGAATCTTGATATTTCTCGAATGAAGTAATATCAAAATCGAATGACACTTGAACCAACTCGAAAGAAGTTAAAAATTTCTCGAATGACTCTTTGACCATCTTGAATCATGTTGAAATTTTCCCGAACAGAAGTACAAATCAACTAGATGAAATAAACAGTTTTCTCGAAGGACTCATAAATCGAGTTGGAAAAACTTGAAAATTTTCTAAGTCCTAGTCAAATAAACTCGAATGAAAAAGAATGACTTGATGACCAAGTCACATAAAAGAAGGAATTACTCGGACAAGTCACCGATTCAACTCGAATGAAACATAAATATGCTCGGGCCATGTTTCAACCGAGTTTGAAGAATTTAAAATTTTCTAAGGCCTTATGCTTTCAAACTCTATTAAAACACAATGTTTTCTCGAAAGACTTAATATCCAACTCGATCAAAAAGAAAAGTTTATCGATCAGCTTCTTTGACCGAGTTCGAAGTTAAAATATTTTCTAAGTCCCAAACAACACTGAAATTATCAAAAATCATTTCAGGGACATTTTGACCTACCCATTTTGCTGTTTCCTACTCGAAATTTGATTTTAAACAAGTTTTCTTTACTGAACTTTGTCCAAAAATACCTTTTAAACCATTTAAAGTCCGATTTACAGTGAATTCTAATCTTCGAAAGTTTCGAAGTTCAAAATCAAATTAAATGTGGGGTACGAGTTGCCGAATATTGATGTGTTATCCCACCAAAACTCAGAAATGTCTCGAGTTACTTATTCTTGAATTTTGTACCATTATCAAATCTAATGGTCTGAACCGATAACTGCAACTTAACTTGAATTTTACGAATGAAGTCAATACTGATTTCGGTAACATCAGACTTGGATCTCATGAAGAATACCCATATGTATCTTGACTAATCATCTACTACGACCAACACATATCTCTTCATGTTGATACTTTGTACTCGCATAGGCGTGCAGAAGTCCATATGTAGAAGCTCTAATGCCCTTGTTGAAGAATGTTAAACCTTTAACTTGTGAGAAGCTCTCACCATCTTCGCTTTTTCATATGCGACGCATAACTACTCCTTCTGGAATATGAGAGTTGGTAGCCCTTTGACTAAACCACGTTTTGCAAGATTGGTTAATTCTTTGAAGTTCAAATGGGATAGACGATGATGCAACAACCATGATACTTTTAATGTTGCCTTTGAGAGTAAGCAAACATCTTTCTTCAGATTTATGTTGGCTAGATCTATGGAGTACAAATTGGTTTTCCTATTCCCAGCTAGGATCTCCTTCCCTTCCCCAGACCTAATACTACACCGATTAGCCTTAAAGTTGACTTCTAACCCTTTATCGCACAGTTGGCTGATACAGAACAGATTATGACCTAGACCATCAACGTAGAAAACCTTTTCAATTGTTATTTTTTCATACTCCTATAACCTTTGATCGGACAAAATTAATCATTACCAAACCATACTGTCCCACAGAATTTGTCAACAAAATTCGTGAGGGTTTCTATCTGTCCGGACATGCGCTTGGAACACCTGGAGTCAAGGTACCACACATGATTTACATATAAAACGAAGAAAACGTTGAGGTACCACTTATAGTTGGGTACTTTGGAATTTGGTAAATCATGTGGTGAGTCTTTAGGCTTTTCAACAGATAAAGTCTTTGACTTAGGATCCCACTTTATAACAGTGTTTTTAGGTATCCATTTTTGTACAGTTCGTTGTGGAACTGATTTTAGAATTCGCTTCTTTGCAACCTTTTGCTGTTTAAAAGTATTAACTTTGTTCTTTTTAACCCATACAAACTTATGAGATTTATGCACAGATTTGTCATTCATCACATGGCATTTAGCATAATTTAAAGAAAACAATTCAGTTCGAGAGTATTTAGAACTGTATTTAACATGAGATTTATTACAGACAGTATTATCTACTGGACTAATCCTGTCAGTTACACATAAATCTTTCACTCTCCATTCTTGTCTAATACTCTTGTTTTTCTTTGTTTGTTGCTTCTGTATCCAAACTTTCTTCGATGAACTTTTCATAATATTATCTGACATAACAGAAAAATGAGAATTAGTCACTTTAGAATTACCCTTTTTCTGCAAAATCTACTTACCTTGAGAATCATGTGATTTCTTTGCAGTTGAATCATTTTATAAAGAAGATTCACCTTTTTCAAACTTTGGAGTAACAAAAGTAACTTTTGTTTTCTCCTTTTCCTTATATAAAACAGGTGAAGGTACTCATTTAACCTTAGAAGCTATAGGTATTCTTTTCAAAATACGTATAGGTTCTTTGGGTTTATCAGATTGGTTGTCATGGAGTGGTTTAATAAAATCATCAATCTTGACAAACAATTCATCCAAACAGTTAAAATCAGAGTTCACGTACAGATCAAATTCCTTTTCAGAATTTCTAGAATCAGGTTGAATTGAAGGTTCTTGATCGGGTTGAGGTTTACTTTCAGGATGGTTTTTCATTTTTATTTCCAAATCTTTAATTTCAGCCTGAAGCTTTTCTCAGACTCAAAAGTTTTAATTTTCAATTCAAGATCAAAATTGATCTTTTCAAAAATTGAATTTGGAATATATGGCTTTTGAGTGGAAGTTCTATTTTCAGACAAATCTTTTTCAGAATAAGTCTGAATATAGTCTTCAAAAATGCAAGAATTTTGTTAACTATCATTTAATTTGTTATAATCCAAATGATTTTGCATTTTATCATTCCTCAACCATTTCAGATCTGCACCAGATTCTATCTCTTCTGATGCTTTCATAAACACCATTTTCAATCCCAAATTCATATATCTAACATCACAAAGAGTTAGTGAATTTGAAATAGCTTTTGTTAGATATTTTTCATTTGTCCAACCAATACCAGATTTTGAATTATAAATTCGGTATCTTTTAGTTGATTCAAATATATTATTTGATTTGTTTCCCTCTTTTAATGAGCTCATCTTCCAAAGATTTGATTTTCTCATATAACTTTGTTCTTTCATCAAATATGGAATGATATTTTACTGAATAACTTGATGATTCTAACTCGGCTATTTTCAATTTTTCTTTTAAGACATATATATTGTTATTCAGGATTTGAATTTCACTTTGAAGTTCATTGGATTTATCTTGCAAATGTTTAACTGATCTTAATGCTAATGCTTTATCATTGGAAAATTCTAAAACTAAAGCATTTCTATTCTTAACTTATTTTCCAAGGAATGGACATTTTTCTTTTCGGCTTTTAATGATTTTTCAAACTTTTTGAGCATGTAAGCTATCTAAGTAAGTTTCTGTACTAGCACAGGAGTTATCATCATATGATTCAGAATTAGATTGTACCTCTGGTGTCTCTGAATTTTCTAAGGCATCTGCATCTGATCCGTCATCTTCCTGATCTTTACTGCAGCCCGCTTCTCCTGTGGCCATCAACGTCATGTCCTTTCTCAGTTCGTGGTCAAAATCAGAATCATTTGGCTGTTCAGCTTCATCATCTGTCAGGCCTACCTAAACCTCATCTTAAGCTAACATAGCAGACTCACTCAATTCAGACTCATTAAACACTTCTGATTTCAAGCAGATATAAGCATCTTCGTCCAGAATGTCTTCATCTTCGGACAGTTGCAGCCAATGGTCGTCTTAGGCCATTAATGCCTTACCAGCCTCTTTTTCCTTTGCTAGCAATGCCTTCCGAGTGTAATAATCAGAATTCTTTACAACTGGCAATCTGCATTCTCTGGCAAAGTGGCCTGGTTTGCCACAGTTATAGCATCTCTGATCAGCATCCTTCTTGGTTAGTTTATCAATTTTCTCATATTTCTCAGTATTTTTTCCCACTGCTCTCTCTAGATTTGTCATATTTATCCCTCTTTTCATATTTACTGGAGTCTGTCTTGTAATGCATTCTGTTGTTTGTCGGCTTGCGGTAGAACTTTTTCTAGAATGCCTTTGTCAGCAAGGCAATCTGCTTTTTCATGTCTTCTATTTTGGAGTCAGCTGAAGAATCAGCCGTTTCTATTTCGGCGTCATCGGTCGATTCTGATTCTGAAATTTTCAAAAGTCATCAACTATTTCTTGCTCTATTCGTTGCTGCTTTGTCTGAACCGCACACAAGTTTACACACCTCATCCCAGATGGATGTGGTAGTTTTTGTATTGGTCAGACTGATATATATGTCTTTCGGGATTGAAATCAGCAAGAGCTTTCTGGCAGTTTTTATCTCCCAGCTTTTTTTGTTTTTGAGCTTCAGTCAGATTTGTGACCTCTACAAATCTGTCCGGTATCGGAGGATTGCCGGTTGGTACAACTGGAATGGTTTCTAAAAATACTGCAGGTCCCTCATTCAGGGATTTCAACATCTCCTCCAATAGGTCATGGAAACTGATAATTTCTAGAAACCGTTCCCTCCACTGAACATATTCATCTTTATAGAGAATAGGAGGTTTGGTTTCCGAACCCATGGCTAATGCATCTTCTGACATTGTGAAAGATTAAACAAAATCTTTCAAGATCTTTTAATGGATTTTGATTATATTGGAATGAACACTGAATGAATGATCAAACTTGTAATAAGTATGATCAAACTTGAATTAAGATTTGTAAAACTCGAATGGTATGGGATCAAACATTGAATAAAAGAGTAGTGAAACTCGAACAAAGAATGATTTATCTCGAATGAAGAAGTGTAAAACTCGAATGGAACCTTATCAAACTCGAATCTAAAAGGATCAAACAAATTATTAGAAATGCAACTAGGATGACAAGATGGTGAAACTCGAATTACAAGGCAAGAAAACTCGAATGCAAAGTTAGTCAACTCGAATGACTCTGAATTAACTTGTATTGTGTTTGATTAAACTCGATTGTTGTTTTGATAAAACTCGAATGAAAGTGCAATTCAACTCGAATGGACTTTTATCAAACTCGAAAAACACTAAGTTCTTTTTAAAGTTTGTTGATAAAACTCGATTGAACCTTTGTTTCAACTTGAATAAAAAGCTAGTCAACTCGAATGAGACTTTTCTCCAACTCGAATAATACAATGTTCAAACCCGATTGAAGCAATGTCGAACTTGATTGAAACAATGTCCAACTCGATTGAAACTTTTATCAACTCGATCAACCCTTTATCAAAATCGATCAAAGGACTTAACCAACTCGGTTAAGTCTTGATCCAACTCGATTAAACCTGAATTTTCAAGTTAATTCGAGTTTGTTTGAAGTCCAAAATTTAAATTTTTCAACAAAAATGAAAGAATGAATCCCAAATTGCAATCGAAGGTGTATTTTACACACACAAAAACTTTTTGTGAATGCAACTTGACCAAAATCAGATCAAAATCCTTGACTTTTTCAAAATCAGTCAAGAACAAAAAAACTTTTTTCGAAAGTCCGTAAAAATCAAATAAGTTATTATGTGTTTCGAATTACAAACTGAGATTATACTAAATTTGTTTGTCTTTTGAAAATGAACCTTTGATCCAATTTACACAATCAAACACCCACTGATTCAAAAACCCCAAGGCTTTTTTCGAATTTTGAAATTACCGATGAAACAATGGTTCGAAAAAAAAAATTGAAATTCAAATTTAATCAAAAAATTTTCTATTAGGTTCTGATACCAATTGGTATTCCATTTAATCAATCACAAACATATATCAAACAATTAAGAATAGTCAGAACCACTAACCGAATGATTCCAATTGCACAAAATCATAATTACAGAATGAGAGAATGAAGAACACTGTTGACCTAATCCGTAAACAACAAATCCGTGGAAAAGTGTGAATGTACGATCTGTACATTTTCAGTATATAATTTTTTCTATTTATACAAAAAGTCAATACTATAAAGTAATTACAATAAGACCCCTAGACTTATTAATTTTCATCAACAAAATAGTTTCCAACAATAGTTACGTTGTAGGTCCCAAAAGGTTTTCATAGTATGTTATTCTAAGCTGTAGAGGGGGGTGAATACAACTATTTAAAAATTCAACACACTTTCTCAATGTTTGTATGTATATTATCAACAACTGTTAATTACAAACAAGTCTGAACTGCGGAATGGTTCAAGCTGAGATGAAGAAAACAACAGAGACTACTAATCTAAGGCTCACTCAGACTACTTACAATGAATACACTCACAAAGATGAAATCACTGATATTACAAGACAGACAGACAGCTTGACCAAGAACAGCTTAGGCACACTCAACTGTTTTATTCAAGCAGCCTTTGCATGCATGAAAACGCACTTCTTTGCACGTTCTGAATATCACACTCTTGGGTATCTCACATTCCTTAGAAGCTTCCTTTTATACTCTAATATAGAATCCAAGTGAAGCTTTCTCATTGGTTGTTGAGATACTGGAATGTCTTTCCAAAAAGATAATAATATTTTTCTGCATGTTCTGACAGAGCTGCACTTGTCTCTACATTGCAGAATCCTTGTCTTTTCCTTTATGTCTCTGTTGAAGAAGGCTTTAACTAAAAGTGGAATGTCAACTTTAAACCTTTCATCTTCTATTATGGCCATTTTGATATAAGAAATGGTCTGTCACCCATTTCAATCACTTTGTCTTCATGTAACAGAACAGCGTTGGCAGTCTTAGCAGCTTCTGTTTTTCCAATTTGTCTTCGACTTTGTAAACTAATCTTTTAGTCCAAGACAATACATGAGGACGTGGAAACATATTCCATAAAGTGTTTATCCTGTTCACAAAGAACAGAATACTTAGAATTTGTCCAAGCTACTCAACAAGTTAGAGCAGCATAGACTGTTAATGTCCAACCTGTTCAACAGAATAGAACATCTTGGACAAGCTGCCTTAGTTGCAACAGATGCAACAGCGTAAGCAGCTTTGACTAATATTGCAAATCACTTATCAGGTTTCAATAAGACATTAACTGGCCTTTAATTATACCTTCAAGTGCATCAAACAGGTTTTATTAATAATCTCTTCCTAAGATGTATAACAGGTTTGACTGATGCCTTTTTGGGCCTAACAATCTCCCCCTGTTTGCAATAAATAGTCTAAGCTGATTCTATCAATGATCACTATATATTTTTACATTTCATTTTGCTGAAATTAAATTACAACATTGAAGTAAAGTAAAAGATCAGTTTATATACACACTGATACTGATTACAAACAACACATGTTTTACAGAAGTACAACTAATCTACTAAAGTAAATTACAAATAATATAATAAGACAGATTCCAACTTATGTAATAAAGTACAACATATATACAAGGAAAACTTCAACAAATTGGACGGTTAATGGTGGGAGCAAATAATGGCAAGCCTTTCCAACTTATGGACAGCTTCCATTCTTCATCTACTCAGCAGTAGATGGACCTTCAAGCTGAGGCCTTGATTCAAGCAGCTGTTCAAAGTGCTCCATGGTCTCATCAATCTCTTCTATTTCGTGTCTGAGAAACATGAAATCAAGGTGTTGAAGTTCCCTCTCTCATAGAAGCCTTTAAGCTATTCCCAGATAGCTGCTCTCCATCTAGAGGATTGTTAGATGTATCAGAGAGTCTAAAGGCTATGTGATGGTTGAGACCAACCTTATGCAGAATAGAGGCTCTCTGGAAATGCATTTTCTTTGATAAGGGGCCAAATTCAGGCTCTTCTATGAGTTTGTCTTCCTCAGGCTCAACACCCCTGAGCAGGCTGTGATTTACTCCTTTGATTTCAACAGCTAAGATGCCTTGATCAATCTTCGTTAAGAGTTCTTCAAGCTCTGTATTCTTCCTCTTTCTTGTGGGTTTAATCATGGGTTCCAACACTGAGGTACCCTTAATTTGTTCTTCAGAGATCAGGCCCAGGTCTTTGACTCTCTCCATCAACGTTTTGACATATGCCCTGATAGTCTTAGCAGTTTCAGATTTTGACTGACTCAGGGCAACTGCCAATTCAACCCATTCTTTGTACCCGATGCAAGAAACATCAGCATATTCCTAAGCTTCCAATTCTGGACCCCCTGCACCTAGCCTAGTTATCTGAATCATCCACTGCTTGCCTTTCTTTGAAATGGGGACAACTTTGACTATTGTTTCCTTGGCAAGTCTTGTGTTGGCCACATCAAAGAATTTCTTCCTTGTCAAGTTGTCAAAGTGTACTTGGGCTCTTGCTGAGGAGGATGCAGCCTTTGACTTGGTCACTAAGACTTGTGTAGTTTGCTCTTTCTCTCCTTCTTTCTCCGTTACTAACTCTTTGGCAGCCTCCATTAATTTTATTTGTACATCCAAGGAGGGCATTTTAATCTTTTTAGCCTCCTTGGCTGCAAGGGCTCTTGCAGAGGCAGCTTCCTTCTTTTGTCTCTCAAAGATCTCAAGCTACTCATCTTTGAATTGATAGTAAGTCTCTAGAGGAATGCCCATGTCTTTGGCTTGAGAGTTGTCAAATTTCAGGTGAGCATCTTTGAGGAAGTCAGTATCCACAGAGGCTTTTGCTTAACCCTTTGCTGCTTTGATCTGAGCGGCTTCCATTTCCTCCTCCTCTTCTTCTTCCTCAGTCTATTCCAATTTTAAGTGCCTCCTTCTGCTTGGCCTGTCCTCATGAATGGATTCCTCCCCCTATTGCAGGGCTTGGAGATCCAGCCTGAGTAGGCTGAGCAACTTCAGAAATTTTGGAGACACCTGCATCAGGACCTGTTTGGGAAATACCTGCTGCTTGCCCTATTGAAGCTGATTTCTCCTTAGAGGGAGATGAAGATTTTTCCCCCTTAGACTTAGTCTTCGTGGCAGATATCTTCTCCCCTTTGAAGGAGATGGCACAGAGCCTTCAACAACAGGCTGCCTGAAGCAACGGATGCAACAGGCTGAGTAGCAGCAGTTTTGGCAGCTGGTTTTGAATCAACAAGGCTATGCACTAAGAAAGCGAAATTCTCCTTAACTTCTGCAAGTTGGGTAATACAGGTTTGAATAGAGGAAGAATGAGAATTTGCAAGGGATGACAGCTAGGAGATAGCTTCCCTGTAAGATGCTGTGAACACCAAACTTTGAAGTTGTGGAAGATTTAGTTCAAGAGAATCTTGCATATCATCAAAGTTTGAGGACACAGAATCTGACAGAGAGAGCACTAAGGTATTCAGGCTGGCCAAAGAGGATGGGAGAGTGTTTGAGTAAGTGTCAATAAGGGCTGACAGCTATTGGGAAACAGCTGACAGTGTGGACACGGAGTCCTGTTGATGAGAAAGAATCAAAGAAAGGGAATAGGAGAGTTATTGCAGCTGTGCAGTGAGTGCATGCAGCTGAGAAGAATGGTCAGCTTGGGGAGCAGGGGTTGTGTGACGTCCTTGTTAAATTAATGATATAATTGTAATCTCCAGGATCGACTAACAACCCAATGAGTATCATAATAATTGAAATTGAATACTTAAATTAGAATTAAGCACATCCACACTAAAGCAATAGAATACATGTCTACAGTGTTAAAAGTCTAACTATTACATCAACATAATTGTTTTAGAAGTAATGAATCCCAGCCCAAAGCTATTACATTCAAGTACCAATAGCTTCTATAGTCTCCGGGATATTGATTTGATATGCTTAAGTGGAAGAGTCCAGCTACACTTTTGCCTTTGCCTGAAAACATGGTGAGTCAACAGTAAGCTAAATGCTTAGTGAGATAACAGATTATGCATACAACAAATATTTCTTTACATGCAATGCTTAACCATGGGCAGTGTAAGCCCCATGTATGTGAAAACGGCAGTGAAAGCCTCAATGTGTGAGTAAACCATGCAGTGCTAGCATGGGGTGGCAGTTCAATATGCTGATCGGGGATGTGCCGAACCTGATGGGATACGAGTGGGATGATCAGTCCCCGACAGTGGCCTGCTGTCAGCCCCAGTCCAGGTCGCATCAGATTATGAAGTAATGATCATGCAGTGCAAGCATGATGTAAATAGATGCACTTTCAAATGAACGCAAGCTACATGTGTGTTACATGTCAAGTACGAGTGTGCATCATAACAACAAATCATTTCATGAGTGCCAAATGAAGTATATGAACAATGTGAACATGCCATTGAATGTATAAACATGAATGCAAAAACAATAAATGTTCGAATGACAATCTGTTACTCACAGTGATTGGTTTTGTGACTTGATTCTGAATCAATGTGTGTTTTGATAACACCACAATGATCTGTAATGTAAGTGTAATAGTGAATTAATGTCAGTAAATGCTTAAAAATTGTATTCTGTAATTTTAAATAAAACCCTAGTTGAATTCGGACCACATCCGAATTCGGATGGTCCGAAATCCGGATGGTCCGAATTGGGTCCGAATTATGTAGTTGTCCGAAATGCTTGGTCCGAATTTGGGGTGTTGATCCGAAATAGGTCGGATCCGAATTGGGTTGCATCCGAAGTTGGCTAGGTCCGAATTGAGTGGTGGTCCGGATTACAATTAGTCCGAAATGGTCATGGGTCTGAAGTAGGTGATGGTCCGAAATGGATGATCCGAATTCGGATGGATCATCATCCGAGTTCATACTTAGAAATTTTCCAACATTTTCCAGAATTATGTTTTTGACCATTTTTGCATGTTTTGAGTCTAATATTGCAAATGTGAGCTTAAATGTACTATCTCAACTTATAATATAACACTTATGTACCAAAATAACCGATTTGTGTCCATTTTTCTTATGAGTCTCGATGAACACACACACTAAAACACACACATATTTTGAAATCACACTTAGAGTTCGAATCTGATTCTGAAATTTTGTATGTTGCATCATCAATACTAGATTTAAACATTTCAACAATAATATACTACATGCATTAACATCTTGAATCAAAATCTTAGGATTCGGTTTCTATAAAACCCGAACCAAAACTCCATAATTTATAAGATTGGATGAATCTTACCTCAAAATGTTTGTTGTAGTAGTTGTAGTTCCTTCCTAATCACTTGTTTCAAGATTTTTGCACCTTAATTTGATGATTTTCTTGTGTTCTTGAGTTGGAATCCGAGAGAGGGAGAGTAGAGAGAGGATACGGTAGAGAGAGAGAGTAGTGAGAGAGTGTGAGTGAAGAAATGAAGAGTTCCTTTCTTTTGTTCTTCATTTTGACTTATTTGCACAATATACCCCTCAACTTCGTATTTTCTCATTTAACTGATAATATGATTATAAATAACTTAAATTAATATAATCATCCAAAAGTACAATAATTAAGTCTTAAAATCGTAAATTACATATAATTGAAAAAAAATAGGGATGTTACAGCATGGGCTCCACCACGCCTATACTTCGTCCGCGAAGTCATGCTGCGCTAAACAAACTTGGGTACTTGTTCTTCATGTCTTCTTCCGATTCCCAAGTATGATTAGCTCCCCGATGATGCTTCCACTTGACCAGCACCATCCTGATTTCTTTGTTACGTAGTTTCTTGACTTTTGTCTCCAAAATGCACTCCGGCTCATCAACGAACCTTAGCCGTTCGTCAATCTTAATGTCCGAGTGATCAGTCCATGGTTCCCTCTCGGGCACCAGACTTTTCCTTAAGTACCCAACATGAAAGACTGGGTGAACACTTGACAATTCTTCCGGCAAGTCCAAATGATAGGACTGATTACCAACTCTTTCTAGTATCTTGAATGGTCCTATGAATCGAGGTGATAGCTTTCCTCGCTTCACGAATCTTGTAACACCTTTCATTGGGGATACCTTCAAGTATACCCAATCGTCCTTTTGAAACTCTATTGCTTTATGACGGCGATCGTGGTAATTCTTTTGCCGATCTTGTGCCGTTTTCATGTACTGCCGAATGAGTTGTATCTTTCATTGGTTTCTTGTAGCAAAGCAGGACCGGCTATTGGAGTTTCTCCTGTTTCCCTCCAACAGCTTGGAGTCCTACATTTTCTTCCGTATAGAAACTCGAACGGTGCCATCTTGAGAGTGGAATGGTAACTGTTGTTGTAGGAGAATTCAACCAATGGAAGGTGATCGTCCCAGTTACCACCCAAATCCATGACACAGGCTCTGAGCATGTCTTCGAGAGTTAAAATTGTTCTTTCACTTTGACCATCAGATTGGGGTCTATAGGCAGTACTCATTGCGATACGAGTACCAAGACCGTTTTGCAGAGCAGCCCAGAAGTTGGAAGAGAATCTACTATCTCGGTCGGAGACAATAGACTTAGGCACACCATGCCTAATAACGATTTCGTTTACGTAGATCTGGGCAAGACGGTCGAGTGAATAAGTTTCTCGGATTGGAATGAAGTGAGTAGATTTTGTTAATCGATCAACAATGACCCAAATGGCGTCATGTTGACGACGAGTCTTAGGTAGCTTGGTTACGAAATCCATAGTAATATGGTCCCACTTCCATTCTGGGATAGGAAGAGGTTGCATACTACCATAGGGTTGTTGGTGCTCGGCTTTGACTAGACGGCATGTTCTGCACCTTTCAACATACTGACCGACATCTCTTTTCAATCCTGGCCACCAGAAGTCGGCTTTCAAGTCGTTGTACATTTTTGTGCTGCCAGGATGAATTGAGAATTTAGATTGATGAGCTTCTGCAAGAATTACTTCGCGCATGTTTCCGAACCTAGGAACCCAAATTCTGCCGTAAACTCTTTTCAGTCCAGTTCCATCATCTTGCATTAGTGGCAACTGAACTCTGATATTTTCATCCTTTACATTCTCCTCCTTTAAGGCCTGCAACTGAGCAGCTCTTACATCGTCTATGATCGTTGAAGTCAGTATCGTGGAAGTCAAGGCATAGCAGTATGCCTTGCAATACACTTTTCTGCTTAAGGCATCGGCCACTACGTTGGCCTTCCCCGGGTGATATAGAATTTCACAGTCGTAATCTTTGATCAGCTCCATTGACCTTCTTTGCCTCATATTCAAGTCCTTCTGACTGAATATATACTTTAAACTCTTGTGATCGGTGTAGAGCTGACACTTGGTTCCGTACAAATAGTGTCTCCATAACTTGAGAGCGAAAGTCACAGCAGTTAGCTCTAGATCATGAGTAGAGTAATCTTTCTCATGTGGTTTGAGTTGTCTAGAAGCATATGCTATGACGTTTCCTCTTTGCATTAGTACAGCACCCAAACCCATGCCTGATGCATCTGTATAGACAACAAAGTCTTCGTTCCCTTCAGGCAGGGCTAACACAGGTGCTTCACTTAGCAGATTCTTCAAGTTGTCAAAGGCCGTTTGTTGTTCTTCTTTCCAAAAGAAGGTCGCGTTCTTGCGAGTAAGCTTTGTTAGCGGAACGGCGATCTTTGAGAAGTCTTTGATGAATCGGCGGTAGTAACCAGCCAATCCCAGAAAACTCCGAATCTCTGAGGCGTTGCGGGGTGATTCCCAGTTCTGGATAGCTTCGATCTTTGCAGGATCAACAGCAATCCCAGCACCAGATATCACGTGCCCCAAGAATTGGATCTGAATTGATTGTTTAAGAGGTACAAGTTAATAAAATAATTTATGATTAAGTATAAGGATCATGAAATTGTTTGGAATGTTGAGACGTACCTGCCTCAACCAGAATTCACACTTCGAGAATTTGGCATAAAGTCGCTCTTTGCGCAGCAACTCTAGCAATTCTCGCAGATGTGCTGCATGATCCTCTTCGGTTTTTAAATATATAAGAATGTCATCGATGAACACGATGACAGATTTGTCGAGCATTGGTCGGCAGACTCGATTCATGAGATCCATGAAAGCAGCCGGTGCATTTGTAAGACCGAATGGCATTACCAGAAACTCGTAGTGTCCGTAACGAGTTCTGAAAGACGTCTTTGGAATATCATCCGGGTGTACTTTAAGTTGGTGATAACCCGAACGAAGATCAATCTTCGAGAAGTAGCTTGCGCCTTGTAACTGGTCGAAGAGATCATCAATCCGGGGCAACGGGTATTTGTTTTTGATTGTGACTTTATTGAGTTCGCGGTAATCGATGCACATTCGCAATGTGCCATCTTTCTTCTTAACGAACAACACAGGAGCGCCCCACGGAGAAGAACTTGGGCGTATGAAACCCTTATCGAGCAACTCCTGTAATTGCTTCATCATTTCCTGCATTTCAGCAGGGGCTAATCGGTACGGAGCCTTTGCTATTGGAGCAGCTCCGGGAACGAGATCAATGCGGAATTCCACTTGACGATCAGGTGGCAATCCCGAGATATCTTCTGGAAAGAGATCTGGAAATTCGGAAACGACGGAAACGGTAGAAGGAGATTGAACTTCAGCCTTTGCATCGACAGCGTAGGCTAAGTAAGCAGAACAACCCTTGGCAACGTGCTTTCGGGCTTTTGCAATTGAAATAAGGCATAAGTCGCCTTTGTGTCTATCACCATAGATACAAATGTCTCGGCCCTCGGGAGTGGTAATCTTAATCAATCTTTTCTTGCAAACTATCTGTGCCTCATTGTGAACCAACCAATCCATACCTACTATTACATCAAACTCCCCGAACTCCATAGGGATTAAATCTATGTTGAACACTACATCCTCTACAAGTAATGTGCAATTCCTATATACTTTGTCTGCTTTTACTAACATATTGCTCGCAGTCTCTATGTCAAGTACAAATTGCAGTTTGGAAGTTGGCATGTTAAATTGACGAGCAAATGTAGTGGAGACAAACGAACGATTTGCTCCGGAATCAAACAAGATACGTGCAGGAATTGAGTTAACATAGAACGTACCAGTGACCACCTCCGGGTCATCTTTTGCTTCTTCAGCTGTGATTTGGAATGCCCTTGTTGGAGCCCTATGAGATTGATCCCTGCGAGCAGTGGATGCTGCAGAAGATCTTGCCGTTGATTGCTGAATGCTTTGATCTCGTGAGGGTTTCGGGCAATCCCTTGAAAAATGGCCAAGCCTGTGGCAATTGTAGCATGCATCATCTTTTCGTGGACAATGCTCCCAGTGATGGCCTTTCTGCCCACAGCAGAAACAGTACATGTCTTGAGTCTTGCACTCCCCAGAGTGCGCCTTTCTGCATCGTCTGCAGTCCCTCATTTCTGAACTGGCCGAGAAGGCCCTTCCCTTCTTGGGTGATGATGATTGTTGATGGGATTGGGAAGAAAATCGAGAGGATCCAGACTCCCGCTGCCTTTTTGGCGGCGACGGTTGAGTCGGTGATGTGGCGGCTGACCCGATAACATAACCAGACATCAAGACAATCTGCTCCACATTTCGAGCAGCCTCAAGCAAACCAGCAAAAGTTGTATAACGAACCCCACTCATGGTTCGGCGAATCTCATAATCTAGTCCGGCCTCAAACCGGGCTATTTTTCTCTCTTCCGTGTCAACTTGATGCGGTGCGAACAGACTTAATCGGGTGAACTCAATGGCATATTGTGTAACCGTTTTCGTTCCCTGAGTTAAGTTCAGGAATTTTGCCTCGAGACGTCGCTTCTCGTCGGCTGGACAGTACTGTTGAGAAAACACTTCCTTAAAGTCGCTCCATGACATGTGTGACACTACCTCCATCGTCAACACATGTGTCATTGCGTCCCACCACATAACAGCGTCCCTTGCAAACATAGCGGTTGCAAAGCGGACCATGTCTTTATCAGCGCAGTCGCTGATTCTGAAAGTTCGTTCCGTGGTGGTGATCCATTCCAATGCTGTAACAGCATCACCGGTTCCGTCAAAAGTAACAGCCCCGTTACTTTTGAAATCCTTAAACCTACAGCCCCTTGATCTGTTGGAAGACCCAGTATCATCTTGCCTTTCTCCCTGGTCGTCCTGTTGTTGCCCCTTGTGCTTTCGCTTATCGGCCTTTCGTTTTGCCTCGGCCTCATCTCTGGCCCTTAATTGGTCAGCAAATGACTGAGCCTGCTCAGCCATTCGTTTGGATTGTAGCTCATTGTTTTGTTCCATGAGAGCTTGCATCATCTGGAACATTTGCTGAGGAGTCATATCGTCTCCTGACATGTTCTGAAATATAACAACTTATATTTAGAACATTTATTTGTAAGTCCTAAGTGTACAGTTACCCTTTGTGTTTTCCCGTGTGCATGTCAATCCTATCTTAGTTCAGATCATTACTTAGAAGTTCATTCTAATATCATAACCTAAGTTTGAGTCCAAGTCCTCGCGGACACTTGAAACCTCAAACTAATGCTCTGATACCAAACTTGTGACGTCCTTGTTAAATTAATGATATAATTTTAATCTCCAGGATCGACTAACAACCCAATGAGTATCATAATAATTGAAATTGAATACTTAAATTAGAATTAAGCACATCCACACTAAAGCAATAGAATACATGTCTACAGTGTTAAAAGTCTAACTATTACATCAACATAATTGTTTTAGAAGTAATGAATCCCAGCCCAAAGCTATTACATTCAAGTACCAATAGCTTCTATAGTCTCCGGGATATTGATTTGATATGCTTAAGTGGAAGGTCCAGCTACACTTTTGCCTTTGCCTGAAAACATGGTGAGTCAACAGTAAGCTAAATGCTTAGTGAGATAACAGATTATACATACAACAAATATTTCTTTACATGCAATGCTTAACCATGGGCAGTGTAAGCCCCATGTATGTGAAAACGGCAGTGAAAGCCTCAATGTGTGAGTAAACCATGCAGTGCTAGCATGGGGTGGCAGTTCAATATGCTGATCGGGGATGTGCCGAACCTGATGGGATACGAGTGGGATGATCAGTCCCCGACAGTGGCCTGCTGTCAGCCCCAGTCCAGGTCGCATCAGATTATGAAGTAATGATCATGCAGTGCAAGCATGATGTAAATAGATGCACTTTCAAATGAACGCAAGCTACATGTGTGTTACATGTCAAGTACGAGTGTGCATCATAACAACAAATCATTTCATGAGTGCCAAATGAAGTATATGAACAATGTGAACATGCCATTGAATGTATAAACATGAATGCAAAAACAATAAATGTTCGAATGACAATCTGTTACTCACAGTGATTGGTTTTTTGACTTGATTCTGAATCAATGTGTGTTTTGATAACACCACAATGATCTGTAATGTAAGTGTAATAGTGAATTAATGTCAGTAATTGCTTAAAAATTGTATTCTGTAATTTTAAATAAAACCCTAGTTGAATTCGGACCACATCCGAATTCGGATGGTCCGAAATCCGGATGGTCCGAATTGGGTCCGAATTATGTAGTTGTCCGAAATGCTTGGTCCGAATTTGGGGTGTTGATCCGAAATAGGTCGGATCCGAATTGGGTTGCATCCGAAGTTGGCTAGGTCCGAATTGAGTGGTGGTCCGGATTACAATTAGTCTGAAATGGTCATGGGTCCGAAGTAGGTGATGGTCCGAAATGGGTGATCCGAATTCGGATGGATCATCATCCGAGTTCATACTTAGAAATTTTCCAACATTTTCCAGAATTATGTTTTTGACCATTTTTGCATGTTTTGAGTCTAATATTGCAAATGTGAGCTTAAATGTACTATCTCAACTTATAATATAACACTTATGTACCAAAATAACCGATTTGTGTCCATTTTTCTTATGAGTCTCGATGAACACACACACTAAAACACACACATATTTTGAAATCACACTTAGAGTTCGAATCTGATTCTGAAATTTTGTATGTTGCATCATCAATACTAGATTTAAACATTTCAACAATAATATACTACATGCATTAACATCTTGAATCAAAATCTTAGGATTCGGTTTCTATAAAACCCGAACCAAAACTCCATAATTTATAAGATTGGATGAATCTTACCTCAAAATGTTTGTTGTAGTAGTTGTAGTTCCTTCCTAATCACTTGTTTCTAGATTTTTGCACCTTAATTTGATGATTTTCTTGTGTTCTTGAGTTGGAATCCGAGAGAGGGAGAGTAGAGAGAGGATACGGTAGAGAGAGAGAGTAGTGAGAGAGTGTGAGTGAAGAAATGAAGAGTTCCTTTCTTTTATTCTTCATTTTGACTTATTTGCACAATATACCCCTCAACTTCGTATTTTCTCATTTAACTGATAATATGATTATAAATAACTTAAATTAATATAATCATCCAAAAGTACAATAATTAAGTCTTAAAATCGTAAATTACATATAATTGAAAAAAAATAGGGATGTTACAGGTTGGAAAATAAGTCCTGAATGAATCAAGGAACCCCTGAAGCTGGGCAGACATAGAGTCTGAAATGAGTGAAGGGAGGGGGTCATAAAGTTTTCAAAAAGAGCCAACTTTGTTTGTCAGCAAGGACAACTGATTCTTCAAAGATAGATCTTTGGGGGATGGGGAGGTACGAGTTGAGTTTTTGGATTGGGTGGATGGTGAGGAATGTGATGGTGATGGTGAGGATTGAGGACTATGAGGACCAGTAGGTGAAGATAGGGAAACTTTGGATAGTAATTCCATAGGGTGGGCATAATTTAAATGGCCCAGCTTGGAAGGGTCAAGGGGGCCTTTAGCAGTGGCTGTATCTGCATCATAAGATGAAGGGATAGAAGTTGTTGGCCTTTCAGATGTTTCTAGAATAGTAGCACCTTCATCGAGATCTGGGGTTGTTCCCTCAGTAGTACCTTGGTCTTTAGGCACCTCTTCATAGGGAGATGCGATGTGCATTTCAACATCATCCGTGGTGAAAGCTGATGATGGAATGTGCACTTGGGGAGCAGCCTCACCAGAGCGATGTTCTATTCCCTCAGATTCAACAGCTTGGGTTGTTGGTCCTTCAATAGCTGTTGGGTGTAGAAAAGCTGCATCACCAGGAGCAGAAGTTTGAGGCTGATCTGCTGGATGGTCTGTTCCAGCAGCTTGGGCACCTCGTGCAGACTCAGATGGTGTATGAGGTGGTGACTGTGTGGACTCAGTGTGGAGTGGACCAAGGTTAGTAGTCTGCTCCCACTCAGCCACTAAGGCTGATGGGACAGACTTAGATGTTTTTAGCGTTCTTGCAGATAGGCTCAGCTTCTGTTTGTTTCAAGACCCTCTTCACCAGTTTCGGCCTTGAATTGGATTTTCCCTTGGGAGCAATCACCGGATCCACCTTCTGAATAGAAGGGCCTTCCACAAAACCAAGTAACCTCCTCATAGGTGTTGACAGAGGAGGTTCATTTCAAAGAACTGGGGTAATAAACACTCTATTCCCAATAACATGGAATGCAACAGTAGTCAATAGAGGTTGAGAGTTGTACAGATGCTCACCACAGATGTGTTTGAAGATGAGGCTTCAGAACCTTAGATATCTAATAGCTGCTGGTCGTTGTTGTTGCTGCACTAGATTCCTTAGATTCAGGAAAATCCACCTTGCCATGTTCAAAGTTGTCCTATCCACAAGCTGTAGGACAATGGGGACCTCATCTCTGCTGAGATGCTCATATGAACCAACCTTGCAGCTTAGGCTCATTACCACTGAGAAAAAGAGAAAGCTGTTGGTTGGAGATAGATCCCTCCTGAACAAGGTAGCACCCACTTTTGGTTCTGCCACACCACAAAAGCCTAGTAGATTGCCCATTTGCTCATTTTCAGGTTGAGGTTTCTCATAGGTGTCAGCCATTGGGAGATGAAGAACTTTTCAGAGAACAGCAGTAGTGATCTCAATGGTTTGAGTGCCATTGAGAATGGTATCCCTGGCGGTTTTGGTTGAAGGATCATACGAGCAGGTATACAAAAACTCATAAACCATCTCCTGGTACATGACACCAGGAGAGGCAGTTAGTGCATAGTGCAGGGGATGGGCTTGCAGAAACTCCACCATCTGTTGAAAACCTTTTCCCACATAACTTTTGGGAATTGTCAGGTTGGCAATGTAGTTGGTAGGTTTGATTGTGAGCATTGTGGTGATAGAGGGATGTTTTGTAACATCATCACCAATGAACACAGGTCAAAGGGGATTGTTATGGTGAGCCATTTGGAAAGTAGTGATGCACAATATTTGACACATAGTCGGTTAGGGTTTATCAAAAAGTTATGGAAGCAGTAGAGCAGAATAAGATGATGAAACAATGGTTCAGGTATTTATAGGATTTGAATGTGAGTGAGTAGGAGAGAGAAAGGTTTGGGCGGTTGATTTGAAATGTTCTTTAACGGAAAACGAAACGGTTTACCATGTCAGAACGGTTGTCAGACCACTTGACCTTTTTAACTACTAACACACGTTAACAAACATTATCCGTATGTAACTAAGTTAAATAAATACTTAATTTAAGTAACTTAAACGTTAAGAAAGGTAATTAAAACTGATGTTCCAAGCGCTTGTTCAAACCTGTGATTAACAGGTTTCATTACAAATTGATCACTCTTCAAGTTCTTCATGCAACTTGTGCAGCTACATGAGAACATGTTTCATTGTGAAACTTGTTCAATAGCTAAACAGGTTACAGAGCATTGCCTTATATGACCGTTTAAGAGAGTGAGCATGTTGGAAGTTTGTACAGTAGAACAGGTTTGAGATTAAAAACTTATTTTGTCAAGCCTGTTATATGTCCTAGCTGTCCAAGTTTTCAGAAACTGGCTAAGTACAGGACAAGTAAAACTTATCCTCTCCAGGCTATTCTATGAAATTTGGACAAATTTGAACTAGTGATCTTTAGAGCATCAATGACACTTAGTCACTTTTATTTAACATACCCAGTTTGCTTAGAAGGTAATTAAACATGTTTTCATCAAGAGGTTTGGTGAAAATGTCTACTAGTTGTTCTTTTGTGGAAATAAAGCTTACCTCCACATTACCTTTTTGGATGTGATCCCTGACAAAGTGATGTCTGACTACTATATGCTTTGTTCTGGAGTGGAATACTAGATTGTTGGAGATGACTATGGCACTTGTATTATCACAAAGAATTGGAGTTTTCCTATATACAAGGCCATAATCCTCAAGCTGATGCTACATCCATAGAATCTTCCTACAGCAGCTTCCAGCAGCAATGTACTCAGCTTCAGCAGTTGAAGTAGAAATTGAATTCTGCTTCTTGCTACACCAACTGATCAACTTACCACCAAGGATTGACATCTACCTGTTGTGCTTTTCCTGTCTATCCTGTAGCCTGCAAAGTCAGAATCTGAATAACCAATTAGTTCAAGGCTGGAGTCTTTGGGATACCAAAGACCCAAACCTGGTGTACCCTTCTGATATTTCGAAGATTCTTTTTATAGCAGCTAGATGTGATTCCTTAGGGTCAGCTTGAAACCTAGCACATAAACAAGTAGCAAACATAATATCTTGTCTACTAGTAGTTAAGTATAGCAAGCTTCCAATCATGCCTCTATAAGCTGTTACAGAAATAACTTTCTTTGATTAATAAAACTCCATTTGAGGTTTGTTTAACTTGTAATCCTAGAAAGTAAGTAAGTTCACCCATCATGCTCATTTCATATCTGTATTTCATGAGTAGTGAAAAGTTATTGCATGACTGTTCATTAGTAGAACCAAATATTATATCATCCACATATATTTGAACAAGCATAATATCAGTTTTCACCTTCTTTAAGAATAATATCATATCCACTTTACCTCTGGAATAACCATTGCTCATAAGAAAATCAGTAAGAGTGTCTAACCAGGCTCTAGGGGCTTGTTTTAGACCATAGAGAGCTTTGTCCAAGTTATAGACAAAATCTGGATGTAGTTCAGTTACAAAACCTGGAGGCTGCTTGACATATACCTCTTCCTGTAGCTTACCATTCAAAAATGCACTATTGACATCCATTTGAAATACCTTCATGCTCTTGTGGGCAGCATAGGCTCGTAACAAACAAATTGCTTCTAACCTGGGCATCGGAGCAAATGTTTCATCATAGTCTATGCCTTTTTCTTGTCTATAGCCTTAAGCAACTAGTCTTGCCTTATTTCTAATGACATGACGTTGCTCATCCATTTTGTTTCTGAAAACCCATTTTGTGCCAATTATAGTTTTACCTTTAGCAACAGGTACCAGCTTCCATACTTTATTTCTTTCAAACTGATTGAGTTATTCTTGCATGGCAGTGATCATTGGGGTGACACCCGATCCACTTATATTTCAATAAAGATTCTCCTATATCATTTTCATTTTCATCTGGTCTTGCAAAACAGCTTTCAAGATTTTCTGACATACTGGTATCTTGACCCTGTTCACCTATAGAACATTTATCTCTATTGATGAACACATCATCAGAGGATTCAAGGAAATCAGCATTGATTGGTTCTGGACATATGGTGCATTAACTATGTCAGTACACTTATTCGTACAGGGTGTATCAACATAATCATAATCATGTCCATTATGGTTAACAGGTTCCATTCTTGGTGAAGTGGAAGCTTTTGAGTCCTTTTCCTCAACATTTAAATGCATAAGATTATAAAAGCTGAACTCTCCTGAAACTGATTCAAGAACAGCTTTGGTAGAGGCATTCCTAGACTCCTCAAACGTGACATTGATAGATTCATCTATCACCTTTCTTTTGTAGTTGTATACTCTGTACGCTTTAGGAACAACAGAATATCCAACAAACACAACTTCATCATATTTGGGTTCAAATTTTGCCAGCTGATCCCTCTGATTCAGAATGAAGCAGATCATTCAAACACATGGAAATAACTTATATTTGGTCTTCTCCCTTTGATTAACTCATAAGGAGTCTTATTGAACCTTTTCACCACTAAGGATCTATTTTGAGTAAAGCAGGTAGTGTTGACAGCTTCAGCCCAAAATGATGAAGGAAAACCTGATGCACACAGCATGGTTCTAGTAGCTTCAATGAGAGTTCTATTTCTCCTTGCAGCAACTCCATTTTGTTGTCACTACTACAAATTGAAGCTAATGCAACACTTTTGATGCAACACATTTAAAAATTGTTGCTTTTTTATTTATGTTCATTCTAAAGCAACACATTGACAATAAGTGTTGCATAGTAAATTGCAAAATCAGCTTAAGTATGTTTACACAGTTTCATTCATTGTAACTTGGCAGAATGTCAAAGCTGTCCATAAATGTTGGACTGGTTTGACAGAAGCTGTCTAAGCTGTTCATGTCTGTTGAACAGTTTTGACTCAAGTAGTGTTCTGTTCTTTGTGAACAGAGCTTGTTCTTTGTGAATAGGTTTTACACTCTATGGAATTTGTTTCCATGTCCTAATGCAATGTCTTGGACGTAAAGATAAGTCTACACTCAAGACAAAGTGGGAAATCAGAAGCTGCCAAAGCTGCTCTGAAGCATGAAGACAAAAAGGATATCTGAAATGGGTGACAGACCATTTCTTAAATCAAAATAGCATTTCATGAAGAGAAAAGGTTTAAAGTTGACATTCCTCTTTAATGTAAAGTTGTGAACAAAAAAAACAAATAGGAAAAGACAAAGATCCTGCAATAAGTGGACAAAGTTTGATTTGTCAGACATGCAGAAAAGCATCCTTGTTTTTTTTCAAAGACTCAACTTTCTCTATAATCAATGAAGAAGCTTCACTGAGATTCACTAAGTGAGTATAAATAGTAGCTTCCGACGAATTACAGATATCAAGAGAGACATCCACAAGTCTAGTGTGTGCATTGCAAAGGATTTGTGTTTTTCATGCATGCAAGTTCTGCTTTCAACTAAGAATTGAATAGCCAAGTGTGTCTAAGCTGCTCTATCTCAAAGCTGTCTATCCGTGTCTTGTAAAATCAGTGAGTGAACCTTAGTGAGTGAATTCGTTGTCACTAGTCTGAGTGAGTCTTAGATTAGTCAGTAGTATGTTGTTTCTCTCATCTCAGTTTGGATCATTCCGCAATCCAAACCTGTTTGTAATTAACACTAGTAAATATATACATACAAACTTCGAGAAAAAGTGTGTTCTAAAGAATTTGTTGTATTCACCCTCCCCCCTCTACAGCCTCTAGTAATATACATGGGAAACCTTTTGGACCTACAACTAGTATCAGAGTTATCCAACAAACACAACTTCATCATCTTTGGGTTCAAATTTTGCCAGCTGATCCCTCAGATTCAGAATGAAGCAGGGACATTCAAACACATGGAAATAGCTTATATTTGGTCTTCTCCCTTTGATTATCTCAGAAGGAGTCTTCTTGAACCTTTTCACCACTAAGGATCTATTTTGAGTGAAGCAGGTAGTGTTGACAGCTTCAGCCCAAAATGATGAAGGAAAACCTGATGCACACAACATGGTTCTAGTAGCTTCAATGAGAGTTTTATTTCTCCTTGCAGCAACTCCATTTTGTTGTCACTACTACAAATTGAAGCTAATGCAACACTTTTGATGCAACACATTTAAAAATTGTTGCTTTTTTATTTAAGTTCATTCTAAAGCAACACATTGACAATAAGTGTTGCATAGTAAATTGCAAAATCAGCTCAAGTATGTTTACACAGTTTCATTCATTGTAACTTGGCAGAATGTCAAAGCTGTCCATAAATGTTGGACTGGTTTGACAGAAGCTGTCTAAGCTGTTCATGTCTGTTGAACAGTTTTGACTCAAGTAGTGTTCTGTTCTTTGTGAACAGAGCTTGTTCTTTGTGAATAGGTTTTACACTCTATGGAATTTGTTTCCATGTCCTAATGCAATGTCTTGGACGTAAAGATAAGTCTACACTCAAGACAAAGTGGGAAATCAGAAGCTACCAAAGCTGCTCTGAAGCATGAAGACAAAAAGGATATCTGAAATGGGTGACAGACCATTTCTTAAAACAAAATAGCATTTCATTAAGAGAAAAGGTTTACAGTTGACATTCCTCTTTAATGTAAAGTTGTGAATAACAAAAACAAAAAGGAAAAGACAAAGATCCTGCAATAAGTGGACAAAGTTGGATTTGTCAGACATGCAGAAAAGCATCCTTGTTTTTTTGCAAAGACTCAACTTTCTCTATAATCAATGAAGAAGCTTCACTGAGATTCACTGAGTGAGTATAAAAAATAGCTTTCGACGAATTACAGATATCAAGAGAGACATCCACAAGTCTAGTGCGTGCATTGCAAAGGATTTGTGTTTTTCATGCATGCAAGTTCTGCTTTCAACTAAGAATTGAATAGCCAAGTGTGTCTAAGCTGCTCTATCTCAAAGCTGTCTATCTGTGTCTTGTAAAATCAGTGAGTGAACCTTAGTGAGTGAATTCATTGTCACTAGTCTGAGTGAGTCTTAGATTAGTCAGTAGTCTGTTGTTTCTCTCATCTCAGTTTGGATCATTCCGCAATCCAAACCTGTTTGTAATTAACACTAGTAAATATATACATACAAACTTCGAGAAAAAGTGTGTTCTAAAGAATTTGTTGTATTCACCCTCCCCCCTCTACAGCCTCTAGTAATATACATGGGAAACCTTTTGGACCTACAACTAGTATCAGAGTTATCCAACAAACACAACTTCATCATCTTTGGGTTCAAATTTTGCCAGCTGATCCCTCTGATTCAGAATGAAGCAGGGACATTCAAACACATGGAAATAGCTTATATTTGGTCTTCTCCCTTTGATTATCTCAGAAGGAGTCTTATTGAACCTTTTCACCACTAAGGATCTATTTTGAGTGAAGCAGGTAGTGTTGACAGCTTCAGCCCAAAATGATGAAGGAAAACCTGATGCACACAACATGGTTCTAGTAGCTTCAATGAGAGTTTTATTTCTCCTTGCAGCTACTCCATTTTGTTGTCACTACTACAAATTGAAGCTAATGCAACACTTTTGATGCAACACATTTAAAAATTGTTGCTTTTTTATTTAAGTTCATTCTAAAGCAACACATTGGCAATAAGTGTTGCATAGTAAATTGCAAAATCAGCTTAAGTATGTTTACACAGTTTCATTCATTGTAACTTGGCAGAATGTCAAAGCTGTCCATAAATGTTGGACTGGTTTGACAGAAGCTGTCTAAGCTGTTCATGTCTGTTGAACAGTTTTGACTCAAGTAGTGTTCTGTTCTTTGTGAACAGAGCTTGTTCTTTGTGAATAGGTTTTACACTCTATGGAATTTGTTTCCATGTCCTAATGCAATGTCTTGGACGTAAAGATAAGTCTACACTCAAGACAAACTGGGAAATCAGAAGCTGCCAAAGCTGCTCTGAAGCATGAAGACAAAAAGGATATCTGAAATGGGTGACAGACCATTTCTTAAATCAAAATAGCATTTCATGAAGAGAAAAGGTTTAATGTTGACATTCCTCTTTAATGTAAAGTTGTGAACAACAAAAACAAAAAGGAAAAGACAAAGATCCTGCAATAAGTGGACAAAGTTTGATTTGTCAGACATGCAGAAAAGCATCCTTGTTTTTTTGCAAAGACTCAACTTTCTCTATAATCAATGAAGAAGCTTCACTGAGTGAGTATAAAAAATAGCTTCCGACGAATTACAGATATCAAGAGAGACATCCACAAGTCTAGTGCGTGCATTGCAAAGGATTTGTGTTTTTCATGCATGCAAGTTCTGCTTTCAACTAAGAATTGAATAGCCAAGTGTGTCTAAGCTGCTCTATCTCAAAGCTGTCTATCTGTGTCTTGTAAAATCAGTGAGTGAACCTTAGTGAGTGAATTCATTGTCACTAGTCTGAGTGAGTCTTAGATTAGTCAGTAGTGTGTTGTTTCTCTCATCTCAGTTTGGATCATTCCGCAATCCAAACCTATTTGTAATTAACACTAGTAAATATATACATACAAACTTCGAGAAAAAGTGTGTTCTAAAGAATTTGTTGTATTCACTCTCCCCCCTCTACAGCCTCTAGTAATATACATGGGAAACCTTTTGGACCTACAACTAGTATCAGAGTAGTTTGGAGTGTGTGTTAACTCTAGATCTCTCATAAGTTCCCAATTCCCACCATGGACAACAGTGCTGCAAACTCTTCTTCTTACTATGACAATGGATCTATGGCCAGTCCCCAAAGTTTAATCATCAGAACATCTGTGGATGGAAGTGCAGAATGATGCTCTATTTAGTGAATCTAGATGTGTAACTTCTAGAGATAGTGATGTAAGGTCCATATGTGCCTACCTTTGTCGCTACCATCACTCCTGCTGTTGAAGACTTAGGTCAGGACCATTGAGAAAGTAAAAGCTGAATGGACTGATGAAGACAAAAGACTAGTGGCCCTTTATGCAAAAGCCATGAACAACCTTGACATCTCTCTTCCTGATGATGTGTTCAAAGAGGTTGAGAAGCTGAAAACAACTAAAGAAATGTAGGATACTTCGTGTACTGTTCATGATGGCCCCACTATCACATTGGATAACAGGATCAACAATCTTTTTAGACAATAAGAATTATTCTTTGCAAATCCCAATGAGACTCTCACTAAAACCTACACCAGGTTTACTGCTTTAATCAATGATCTAAAAGTTGTTTGGATCATTAAGGACAGTTTGACCCTCATGAACAAGTTCTTGGACATCTTACCTGGGAAATGGAACTACTTTCCAACTATCCTCAGTGTTGGTACACCCTGTGTGACGATAGCAGTCTAAGTGATCTAACATTTTGGTTTAAGTAATATTCAAAGTATTGAGTTTTAACGAGTGTTGGATATATATGTTTATATGTTTATATTTGTTTGACAGTTATTGATTGTATGTTTGAACTTAATGTAACGTACTACAAGAAGTTCAAACATAAAGTTCAAAGATAAATTCAAGCATAAGTTGAAAACATAAGTTTCAATACTAAGTTAAATATGTGAAAGAGTAAATTCGAATACTCTGAGGACTAGGATTCGAATCTAGATCAGATTCGAATGAGTCTCTTAGGCAGATTCGAGAGTGTCAAAGGGACAAACTCGAATGGGCCTTTGGCCTGATTCGAGTTTGGCCCATGACAAACTCGAATTAGCCTCTATAATTAAGGATAGACTCGAATCATTAACTGACTTTTTGCAGAATTCGTGAGGGATTAAGCAAATAGGCGATCTCGAGTTTATCAGTTAATTGAGTGTTCTTTCAGAGAGAATCTTCTAGTAGGTGCGTTCTTGTTAGTTCGTACAGCTCGTTGATAGTCTCCGTGTTCCTAGTGAGAGTTGTTTCCGTCAACCCGTTAACGAGGATTCCGCACTCGTTGACGGTTCCGCGTTTAGATAGATCCGTGTTGTGTAGACCTTACAAGTAGTATCAGAGACTAGTTTCGATCTAGTGACCTGTGGGTTATGGGCCCACCACGCTTCCGCTGTGCCACTCTGATTAGTTAAAAACCCGTTTGTTTGGTGAGTTCGGCACATAACCTAGAAAGTATCCTTCGTCAGCCTTTTCACCAAACTTAGGTTGATGTTTTGTTCGCAGTAAAGTACATGGTACCCCAAACGGTTCAAAGCCAGTTAAATTAGGTGGCCGTTTATTCAAAATTTCATAACAGGTTTTGTTCAAATATTTGACAGTTAGGACCCGGTTTAAAATGTGACATGGGTATTCATATAGTTCTGTGACAGGCTGGGATTGAATGATTACTTCATTTCTTGAAGCTTTTGGACGGTTATTCTCTCAAGATTCGTGTTGTTTTTCGTGTTTTTCGAGCTTAGCAAATTGTCATCCGGGAAATACTTCGTGTTTTTCACGTTTTTTATCGAAATCAATATTTTTCGTTGTAAAAATATTGATTTAATCTGCAAAACGTTAAGAAATTGAAGTATTAGCCGTTTTTCGAGTTTGCGGCGCTCGAATCTATTAGGAGTAATTAGGGTTTTACTTAGTCTCGCGTCTAACCAAAATCCGCTCCTTTCGAGTTTGATAAAGAGTGCTTCGAGTTTAATTTGAGTTTGTGCTAAATTCGATTAGGAGTCTCGAGTTTGCTGTGATTCGAGTTTGTTTCGAGTTTGGACTATAGTCGAACAGGGTGCTTCGAATCTGCTGAGTATTCGAGTTTGTCTTGACCTTCGAGTTTGGAAACTTTCGAATCTGTCATCAAGTTCGAATTTAATTGAATTTCAAAAACTTAATCGAACTTAATCCCAAATAGATTTAAACTTAATTATATTCGAATCTACCTAAAGTCGAAATAATTAACTTAAATTAGTTTCCAATTAAATTTATTAAGTTACAATTCAATTATTTTTGAAACAATGTCAAATCTTCAAAAGTTTCTAGAAATGGATCATGAGGTCGGGAAGGCTAATACTCCGCCTAAGCTGATGAAACTTGAAGACTACTATTGGTGGAAAGATCGGTTTGCCGATATTGTGCGTTTCAACGACATGCGAATGTGGGTATGTATTGACGAAGGATACATTCCACCTATCTCAGAAGTTGAAGGCCGTCAAAGAGTCTTATCATACCAAATGATGAAGGAGGATGATAAGAAACTATATGAAGCCGAGAACAGAGCTTTCTCGATTATTCAAATGCCTTTGCCTCAGGATATACTACACACATTCCACACTCAAAAGACATCTAAGGAGCTTTGGGAGTCGCTGGAAAAGAGGTGTGAGGGTAATCCGAGGGTTCGAAGGAAGCGCATGGAGTTGTTGAAACAGTAGTTTGCTATTTTCAAGGCTTTGAAGGATGAACAGCTGGACGATACCATCACCCGCTTTTATCATCTGCTGACAGAGCTTGAGAGTCACGGCATTGAGTATAATGACACAGAAAAGAACAATAAGCTTCTTGATGCCTTACCAGCCAAATGGGCGATGTATGTGGCCATGATTAAGCTTAATGAAGATAAGCACTATACTCAATCATTGGAGGATATAGTGGGAACGTTGCGGGCGTATCATTCCGAGCTACTGAAGGCCGAAACGGATTATGAACAAGTCCAAAATCCAGCCATGTATTTTGGAAAATCAACAAAACCTTCAGCGACATCTGATATGAAGACTGCTACAGCGTTTTTCACCGGAGAAACGTCGTCACCAGCAGAGACTGATGACACACTGAATAAAGCGTTCTTAGGGTTGGGTAGATCGGAAGAACAGCAACCTCAAGCAACACAGGCATCAACATCTCAGGGCTACTCTAAGATTCCCATGAGCGCTAAATCGGCCGAAGAACATTTGAACTTGCTTGCGTCATTTGTGGCCGCATACGGGAACTGCGTTCAAGGGAAAATAAACGATCCTGCACTCTCGGATGAAGACTATGATCAGGTAGACCCTGACGATCTTGAGGAAATGGATCTCAAACGGCAATTGGCTATGGTAACCCAACGGGTTAAAAGATTCATCAAACGGACTGGGAGGAATCTGACTATGAATAATAAGGGGATTGACTTTGATAAGTCCAAAGTCAAATGCTACAATTGTCAAGGTCTGGGACACTTCGCCAGAGAATGTCAGAGACCGATGGTACATACTTACCAAGGGCAGAATCAGCATCATGGACAGTTTCAGAATCAGTCTCAACAGAGATACCTTCCAAGTTCATCTTCCGGTCAAGCCAATCTAGCTGGTCTATTATCAAACGTCACATCAGACAAACAGCTGGATGGTACCTACGACTGGAGC
The DNA here is from genome assembly GCA_020465985.1 of Centrapalus pauciflorus. NCBI lineage: Eukaryota > Viridiplantae > Streptophyta > Magnoliopsida > Asterales > Asteraceae > Centrapalus > Centrapalus pauciflorus. The sequence goes on along the minus strand of JAANYP010001477.1, from coordinate 28,936 downwards.
TCACATCCGGAATCTAACGCTAGAGCCTTTATGGCTGAAGTCACGGAGAATGGATGTGAAGGGGAAGAGCAGAACACAAGGGACAGCAGTCCAATGTGGGTGGAGAAGACGAATGATCAGACGCTTCTGGAGTTTGCCGCTCAAATGGCCAACGTGGATTCCGATCACACAAAGGTTAGTCTGAATTACTCTCTTTTCCATGAATTATGTATGTTATGTGTTACCTCTAACGACAGGTTGAATCTAGTATTAGAATCACATAAAAATATATCTTCTCAAAATGAGTCTTTAAAATCTGATAACGCTAGCCTGAATGACATTAAGCAAGATCTTAAGGACAAGCTTAAAGCTGATGCACAAGATGTTATAGTTCTAAAAGACAAGCTGAGTGAGCAGTGCGTTAGATTAGAACTGATGTATGAGCATGTAGAGGCATTGACCAAAGATCTAAAGACCAAAGAAGTAGAGCTAGCTGAAACTAAGGTGAAGGTAGTAGAGGCCAATAGTAAGCTAGAAAAGTTTAGGAACTCAAGTCTGAACCTAGGGAAAGTTTTAGATGCTCAACGCCAATCTAAAAAGCCTGTAGGTCTAGGATTTCATCAGATTCCTCCTCCTTTTAATGCAAACTACGTGCCTCAACCTCAGGAGAAATCTGAGAAATCAGTAGACTTAGAGGACATTCCTGCACCTATATCTGAGCCTGTAAACGAAAATACACCTATGGTGACTGATACAAACGTCAAGGTTAAGAAAGTCAAATTTGTGTCTTCCTCCAGTGAAACACCTGCAGGAAAACATAAAATTGATTTTAATGATCAGGACGATGAACCAGTCACAATAGATGTTCAAAAAGACAAGGACACAAGTGAGACACCTAAGACTAAGGGCACACACAAGAAGTCCATAGACAAAATGTCCTGCTTTAGATGTCATGAAAAGGGGCATGTTGCTTCTAACTGTCCGCTTAGGAAAACTAAAGTTACACCTAAGACAGGGAAGCCAACACAAGTCAAGCCCTCAACAAGTATGGCGAGCTCTAGTAGTTCTCAGAGTACCGAGAAAACTGTGAAGGCTGCACCAAAACAGTTTATGAAACAATTACCGGTAAAGGTTGGACCAAAGGAAGTGGTTAGGACTAATTCACCGAATCGAGTCGTAAATCAATCTAGGTCTGGACCTCAACAACAATATAGGAGCACAACACCTAGCAGAGCATACACTCCAGTTAGGTCACACACTCCTATTAGACATCACACACCGGTTAGAACTCAGGGTTCTCAATCTAAAATGCAAAATAATCGGAATTATTCAAAAGCTCCACAACAAATGCCTACTCAAAGGCAAAGAGTGAATTTACATCACTCGGCACCACAACAAACTCCTGTTCAACGACCCAAGTAACCTGAAAGGCGAGATGGGTATTTGAAAGAGTTTAAGTATGTGGACGAGAATGGTATAACCAAGTCAGTTATGGCTTGGGTTCCCCGTGTTAACTAACCTATTTTCTTTCATGTGCAGGAGATTACCACAGGTCCAAACAACAAATGGTTCGTCGACAGTGGATGCTCCAGGCACATGACGGGGGAAAGAAGTCTCCTTACAGACTTCAAGGGTGGGAATCGGGGATTTGTATTATTCGCGGGTAATAAAGGAGGAAACATCACGGGTACTGGAGTGGTCACTAATGGGACGATCAAGTTTATCACGTTGATATACTAGTTCATAATCTCGTCAGTGTATCTCAAATCTGTGACAAGAAGAATTCAGTGCTATTCACTGACACTGAAGCATTAGTGCTAAAACCGGGATTCAAAATTCCTGAAGAATGGATATTGATGCGGGCACCAAGGAAGAATGACTTGTACATGCTCGATATGAACAAGCCGGAAACTTTGATGGGTCCGATCTGCTTACTGTCAAAAGCTTCGGAAACTGAATCAGTGTTGTGGCACAGACGAATGGCACATTTGCACCTATGAAAAGAACTATATAACGAAAAATGGATTGGTGCAAGGTGTGCCTATGAAGAGTTTTCAGTTCGACGACAAGTGTCTACCATGCAAGAAGGGCAAACAACATAAGAAGGCACACAAGTCCAAGACCCAGAACTCTATAACCTCTACATTCGATTTGTTGCATATGGATCTCTACGGACCAATCAACAAAATGAGTATAGGAGGTAGTTGGTATTGTTTTGTTATCACTGATGATTACTCACGATTTTCTTGGGTTTTCTTTCTAGGTACAAAGGACGAGACGGCTTCCAAGCTCATCGGGTTCTTAGACCAAGTGGAGAATTCCTATGGAACACGGGTTAAAAGGCTACGTAGTGATAATGGAACAGAATTTAAAAAACTGTAATTGGTGTATATTGCCTATCAAAGGGCATAGTGCATCAATTTAGTGCACCATATGAGCCTCAACAAAATGGGGGTGGCCGAAAGAAAGAACAGGACATTGATTGAGGCAGCTAGGACTATGCTTTCGGATTCAAAGCTTCCTACCATGTTTTGGGGGGAGGCAGTGAATACCGCATGTCATATTTTAAACCGGGTCCTAACTGTCAAATCTTTGAACAAAACCTGTTATGAAATTTTGAATAAACGGCCACCTAATTTAACTGGCTTCGAACCGTTTGGCGTACCGTGTACTTTACTGCGAACAAAACATCAACCTAAGTTTGGTGAAAAGGCTGGCGAAGGATACTTCCTACGTTATGTGCTGAACTCACCAAACAAACGGGTTTTTAACAAAACAAATGGCACAGTGGAAATTCTGTATAACATTGAAGTCACAAGTTATACACATGAACCCCAAACAGGTCCGGAATGGATATTTGACTATGATAAATTGTTTGAGTCATTTAACATTCCTTTGGATGAAAATGCAGGTACAATCGAAAAGGACATGGCGACGTTGCATCTGAATGACGAAGGTCATACCTTTCCGAGGACTACATTTCAATCCACATCCGAGCCTACTTCGACTGAAGATGGATCTCCAGAAGTCACTGATCCAGAAGCACCTTCAACTGAGAATCAGACACAAGCAACAAATTCCAACTCTGAGGAAAATGTCCATGAGGAGGAAAATGTAGAATCTAAGGATGTTCCCCCATTAGGTGAAATAGGATCTAACTTAGGAGATAATCGTAGAGTTGACGAGATAGAGACCTCTAGGATCAACTAGAACCATCCTATAGAAAGCATCATAGGAAATCCTAACGAGGGTGTGAGGACTAGGAGTAGTTTACATAACAACACCGTGTTGTTGTCGATGATAAATGACTCCGAGGCCTTTCATACTTGCCTCTATTCTTGTTTCATCTCGCAAGTAGAGCCGAAGAATGTGCAAATGGCACTAAAGGATAACTCCTGGGTTGAAGCGATGCTGGAAGAACTCTCTCAGTTTAGGAAACTAGAAGTGTGGGAGTTAGTTCCATTACCTCGAGGGGAAATTGCCATAACAACCAAATGGGTTTTTAAGTGCAAAAGAGACGATCGGGGTATAGTCACTCGTAACAAGGCTAGGTTAGTTGTAAAGGGTTTCAACCGAGAGGAGGGAATCGATTACAATGAGGTGTTTGCGCCAGTAGCAAGGCTGGAAGCCATTAGGTTGTTTCTGGCTTTTGCTTCCTTCAAGGGCTTTAAGGTATATCAACTAGATGTTAAGAGTGCTTTCCTCTATGGGAAAGTGAAGGAGCTGGTGTATGTAGAACAGCCGCCCGGATTTACCGATCCAAAATATCCAGATAGAGTATATCGTTTAGATAAGGCTCTATATGGATTGCATCAAGCACCAAGGGCGTGGTACGAGACTTTATCCAACTATTTATTAGAGAACGGGTTTGAAAGGGGTAGGATAGATAGTACGCTGTTTGTTAAGAGAAAGGGAGAACACTTCATCTTGGTACAAGTGTACGTAGATGATATCATTTTTGGATCATCAGACGAACAAATGTGCATAGATTTCAAGAAAGTGATGAAGTCGAAATTCGAGATGAGTGCAATGGGTGAGTTAAATTTCTTTTTGGGGTTACAAGTTGACCAGAAGAAGGAAGGTATGTTTATCCATCAGACGAAGTATGTCTATGACATATTGGAACGCTTCGGGATGGAAGGGACGAAGCTGACTGCCCATTTCAGCACGCCGATTCAAGTGAATCACAATCTCGGACCGGGTACTGAAAGTGATACCGATGTGGATCCGACGTTATATCGGGCCATGATTGGATCACTTATGTATTTAACTGCTTCAAGACCTGACATCATGTTTGCTGTGTGTATTTGTGCTAGGTTTCAAGCTAATCCGAAGGAGATGCACATGAAAGCTGTGAAGTGGATTCTACGATACCTCAAGTCGAAACCGAAGCTGGGACTTTGGTATCACGCGGAGGGAGATCTAGAGTTGGAGGCGTTCACGGATTCTGACTACGGAGGATGCAGCTTGACGCGCAAATCAACAATTGGAGGTTGTCAATTCCTAGGACGGAGACTGGTTTCCTGGCAATGCAAGAAACAAACGTCGGTAGCCGTGTCAACGTGCGAGGCCGAGTATGTTGCTGCTGGTAGTTGCTGCTCACAGGTTCTGTGGATACAACAACAATTGCGGGATTACGGTTTGGCTTACACTCAAACTCCCATTAGGATAGATAACCAATCTACAATTTCTATAACAAATAATCCAGTTAAACACAGTAAAACAAAACACATAGACATAAGGCATCATTTTATTCGTGATTGTGCTGAAAAGAACTTAATCAAATTGGTAAAAGTAGCAACGGACGATAATAATGCTGATTTATTTACCAAAGCCTTTGATAAGTCACGGTTTGACTATTTTATTCAACTAAATGGAATGCGCAACCCAGAGTAAATTGACCTTAGTAGAAGTTTTATTTCCTTTTATAGTTGTAGTCTTTCTTTCCTTTTATAGTAAGTTTACTAAATTAGGATAGTTTCTATTTTTAGTAAGGTAGTAGTTTATTTTCTTTTATTGCTATTTCTTATGAAAAAAAAAATTAAAAAAAAATAAAAACCAAAAAAATTAAAAAATTAAAAGAATATCAGAAAAAGAGTTAAGTCTTAGATGCATAGGTTCAAAGTGACGAAAATTAGCACAGTCGTTACAAACTCCAAGTGTTTAGGCTTTCACACATAATGCACCTAAAATTCTAAGTGTTATACTTTATTTTAGTATGATGTGTTGGTAGGCATAATACATGTAGGGAGTCTCAAGGCTAATAAAATATTCAAGGAAAAGTCAAACGTGTCCCTAACTTAGATGTATGACCTATCGGTTTAATTTTTATGTACAAGACATACAAACTTTGAGTCTAAATGAGGTATGCAAACTTTCTGGGGATGTATAGCAACATCAAATACATCTTAAAATGGAAAGAATAGAAAAATCATACAAAAATGGGAGTCAAAAACATGTAACTCTGTTGTACGTAAGTACAGACCTGTTGCCTCTGTTTTGATTCGGGTTAGCAAGATAAGTCGCTTTGTTGTACATCGGTACAGACCTGTCACCGATGTCTTGCTAGCTTTAAAAATAAATCTTAAGTCAAACTAAGACACTTTGTTGTATGAAAATACATACCTGTGTCCGATGTTTGTCTTTTAAAGAAAGTTTGCAATACCAACAAGTTAGAATCATTGTCTGTATGCCTTGATCATAAAAGTATGTCTATGTGTGAGTCACGTAAGATAATTTCATGATAAATAAAAATGCCAAGGGATATTCCGAAATGTAGCATGTTTAAAGGGGTAAATACCGACAATCGGCTAAATGAGTATGTCACGCCAAACAATCAAAGGAATCAAAAATTCCAAAGTGTGAAAGGTTAAGTACTGAAAGTGAGTATCGGACACCGCTATCTGATTGAACCTTTCTTTGACTATACTCGTCAAAAATATTTTGTTAAGTGTTTAGCATAGGTTGTAAATTTTAATAAGTGTAGTTTAAGTCTAAGTTAAATTTTTTATTCAAAATTCTAAAATTTTATTTTTACTTTTACTTATTTTTATTTTTATTTTATTTTATTTTATTATTATTTTTCTTAGGAAAAAGGTCAAAAATTACTGAGGGTGCATTTATAGTTGAATAAAATAAACATTGCATGAAAATCTAGTGCTTAGGGTAAATGATTTGGCATAGTTTATTACGTTACACAATAAGATTGAATAAGTTGAATTTATTTTCGAAATTTTCAAAATTTCTTGGGTGAATTCGAGTTTAAGTTAAACTCGAAAATATAAGGGCTCGAATCTGTCATTAGACTCGAAGGTAGGTAGTATAAATAGGTTAACAGTAATGGTCATTAATCCATCTGTTTTCGAATTTGTTCCCTCGAGTCTATCTGGCGATTTCGAATCTATTATCCTCGAGTTTGTCGATTTCAAGAAAAACCACTATTTGTCGAGTTTCTTCCGTGTGGGTTCGAGTCTACTCATAGATCTAGGTATAAACAACTGGTTTGTACAAGATTTAAGTAGTCTTATACACCATTTAAGCCAAAATCAACGAATTTTGAAGGTTTATTGGTAGAAAACTTGTTTTTCAAAATTACAAAGTTTGGACCGGTAAAGAGTCAAATTAAATGCATATATCTTTGATTAGAACCTAGTAGGGCTAATGAATGTGATTTTCTGAGTCCGAAATGGTTAAAATCATGGATTTTGGTGATGATGTGGGCCGACTAATTCGAATCTGTTCATGACCAGTCTCGAGTTTGTCAGTAAACTCGAGAAGGTCATTAAATTCGAATGTGTCATCAAACTCAAAAAAGTGTTACTTCGAATCTGTTTGTTCGAATTTGTCATTTTATTTGAATTATTCAATTTAAATTTAATTAAACTTGTAGAAATTCATATGTGTTGGATTTTGTACTTACACAAGTTCAAAATAAAACAAATCTGAATTTAAACAAGGTTATTCATGTTTAATAATTCTAATATTTTATTTGATGTGTTGTGCAGTCATGGCAGATAGAGTGTTCGTTCCTAAGCATAATATGGTCATTCCCCCTGACCATAATATCCCTGAAGCGCATGGTTTCCGCCAGATGGTGGATTTCCTGGTGGAGTCCAGAATTTCATTCGCACTGTCCCATAACATCCAAATCGTTATTCCCTATGTGCGACAATTTTATGAACATTTACAAGTCGATTGTACTGTCACCCCAACAGTACTAAGGACAAGGATAGCTGGACAGCCGTTAGTATTTTCTGCAGATATGTTACGTCATGTTTTGCAGCTGGGAACTCAGGAGGAAGAGTCTGGGCCTATAGACTTTCCTTTAAGTATTAGGCAGGCTGCTTTTGTGAGGATGGGATATAGCTTGGATGTTACTAAGGCATCCTATATGAAGAGTGGACTCATTGGGCAATGGAGATTTCTGGCGCACGTGTTCATGGTGTGCTTTGCGGCAAAGAAAGCGGGCTTTGATTATATCGTATCGAAGATCCAATCAGGGATTATCGCATTGGTTTATAATCGGCGTTTCAGTTTTTCAGAAATGTTTTTCTCAGAGTTTGTTCATCAAATCACTGCTCCGGAACGAGATAGATTGTTACTTTACCCTCGCTTCGTGATGATGCTCATCAGGCACTTCTTGTAAAATTTGCCGCAACTCAATGACATTCAAAGTGTAGCGGTTATCGATAAGAGGATTTTTGCTGATTGCTCTGCTCATAGAGGAAGGTTAGCAGTCCCGGTCGAGCGACCTTTGTTTGGGGCTGTAATAGACAGGAGCTTTGTAGCACCAGATGATGCCAATTGGGCAGGTGAGGTAGAAGTTCAGCTTCGACAGCCACAACAACAACAGCAACAACCGCGCGCTCAGCAACAGAGGAGACGCCAAAGATCTTCAGCGAGTCAAACTCAGGCAAGTAGGCCTTCTACGAGTCAACTTCAAGAGGCACAAGAGGCAGGGCCTTCAAATGTACCAATTGAATCTGATCAGTTATGTCAAACACTGCATGAGATTTGGGAAGCTGGTCCTAATGCTAATGAACGGATAACTGCTGAGCTTGTTGATCAATTGCTAGAGCCTCCGGAAGGAAAAGATGATGTTCTTAGCGAAGTCGATGAATATCAACCTGAGCAAACAGGTAATGACATGTCATCTTCAGCTACTGAATCTGAAGATATGGAAGAGATTGAGGTTGAGGCTCCAGAGAATGTAACTACAGATTTGTCCTTTCAAATTAGGACATATGGATCACGATTGGTTGTCACTAAGGAAGAAGGAAGGAGGAAAAGAGCTACAGTGGAGTCGGAGGACTCAGATTATGAAGATGAGGAAGAAGTAGTACCTCTGGTGCATCGGCAACGGGCAAAGTGCCATCGTTTTATGCAGGGAGCTACCTCAGCTTCAGCTGCACAACCTGAAATATCTCAACCTCCACCTACTCAGTCTACCATTCCACCATCACCACCACCTGTTGAACCGTACATCCCCTCACCAATCATTCCGACCCCAATACAATCCATTCCATCCACCTCATCCACCTACGCAGAGAATCAAAGGTTTTTGGAACGAAAGAATAGAGTTGACTTCCAGCAGATTCAAATCTTTGGCCTGACAACGGCTCTCGGTGAAGTACAAAAGCATAATGCCAAACTAGATATCGAGAATGCCGAGCTGAAGAAGACTGTGGATAAGGTTCAGGAAGATAACTTGGAGCTGAAAGCCTTTGTAGCTGATCAAGCGGCCGAAATAAGATCGATGCGCTCCCTGATTGAGCAATTAATGAAAAATATAAAGGCTCAGGGGGAGATAAGCTGTCGTGATCAATTGGAGTTGCCCAGGGATGACGATGATAATAATGAAGATGACAATGGCAATGATCCCAGCACACAAAGACATAATGAGCCAGTAGATTTTTCTGCTGCTCAGGATGCTAAGACTCAGGGGGAGCTGAGTCAATCAGGAGCTGAAGTAGGAGAGGCTAGTTCATCAAAGGTCTCAGAAAGTGAAGTGCGTGAGATAATTGACGCATTGATGGATATCGATGAAGAGCCATTAGATTTGGAATTTGATTTTGAAGATGATGTAGAGGATCTGGAAGAAGGAGAGTTTGTGCCAGAAGATGTAGCTGATTGGAAATCTGATGAGGAGGTTGTGATAGATGAAGACGATAATGTAAATGAAGTAATCATTCAATCCCAGCCTGTCACAGAACTATATGAGCATACTGATCAACATATAATAGATATTGATGACATCAAAGTGGCTTCGGTAGATGATTCAGAAATGGAAGAGGCTGAAAGAGAGCCGAGCAGAGCTGAATTGCAAAATCTTTGGTTCCGCAAGGAAGAGAAGAAGACTGAGCCAAAAATAAAGAAGACGATGAGGATTCCAGGTGCAGGAAACTTCTCAGGAGGTATTCTTAGCTGGTTCTTCGACAGGGAACTCCAGCTTTTTATTCTAAAGAGAAGAGATGGTCTCCAATACCTGAGGCGCAAGCTTAAAGTATTCAATACATTGCCGAAGGTAGAGGTGAAGGAGCTAGCTTGGAAAGAGTTGATCAATATCGGAAATGATCCCTATGCTGAAGTGATCTCTAAAATAATCAGACGAGAAGGGAGATCTGGAAGGTTTGAGAGACTCCAACCGAGGTCTGGAAAAAGAGTAGAGGATACTTCAAGAATAGATCCTAATACAGGACGACCATGGGCGAAAATGGTTTACAAGCCTGTTAAATGCTTAAGAAGGGTGCCAATGAAGAAGATGCCACAAGATATTTACATGAATTGGTGGTACCTTGATAATGAAACTTCAAAAGCTATCATGGAGGATCAAGACGACAAAGTTATTTTGAGAGTGTATGATCCACTGCATCTGATAAATCTGTCAAAGGACGATATGAAGAAGCTTCATGGCCAGCATATCTTCTTTCATGAAGGATGGAGATCTGAAGCCAGAAAGTTCCAAAAAGTTGTCAGAGTATGTATAGATGCAGGTATATACGCAGGTAGTAGTATATATAGCTCTAGTACTTAATCTAGATGTAAATAATAGTTAGAAGCTATCGTCAAGGGGGAGTCTGTTGGTACACCCTGTGTGACGATAGTAGTCTAAGTGATCTAACATTTTGGTTTAAGTAATATTCAAAGTATTGAGTTTTAACGAGTGTTGGATATATATGTTTATGTGTTTATATTTGTTTGACAGTTATTGATTGTATGTTTGAACTTGATGTAACGTATTACAAGAAGTTCAAACATAAAGTTCAAAGATAAATTCAAGCATAAGTTGAAAACATAAGTTTCAATACTAAGTTAAATATGTGAAAGAGTAAATTCGAATACTCTAAGGACTAGGATTCGAATCTAGATCAGATTCGAATGAGTCTCTTAGGCAGATTAGAATGTGCATACTTAGGCAGATTCGAGAGTGTCAAAGGGACAAACTCGAATGGGCCTTGTGCCTGATTCGAGTTTGGACCATGACAAACTCGAATTAGCCTCTATAATTAGGGATAGACTCGAATCATTAACTGACTTTTTGCAGAATTCGTGAGGGATTAAGCAAATAGGAGATCTCGAGTTTATCAGTTAATTGAGTGTTCTTTCGGAGAGAATCTTCTAGTAGGTGCGTTCTTGTTAGTTCGTGTTGGTACATCCTGTGTGACGATAGCAGTCTAATTGATATTGCATTGTGTTTTTGACGAGTGTTTGCATATATATGTTTATATGTGTTTGTCTGTTATTGATTGTGTGTTTGAACTTGATGTAACATATTACAAGAAGTTCAAACATAAAGGTCAAAGATTAACTCATACATAAGTAAAACATAAGTTTCATCACTTAAGTGTTTAAGTAATTTGGCTAGATTCGAATTACACAAAGGTAGACATTCGAATCTGTGATAGATTCGAATGTAGCCTTAGATTCGAATGAAGGCTAGATTCGAGAGTGTCCTTGTGGACAGACTCGAATGGGCCTTGGGCCAGATTCGAGTTTGGCCCACATCAGACTCGAATCAAGGTCTATAATTAGGGATAGACTCGAGTCATTAGCAGACTTTTAGCAGAATTCGTGAGGAATTAAGCTTAAGGCGATCTCGAGTTTATCAGCTAGGTGAGTGCCGTTTCGGAGAGAATTAGTTCGTAGGATCGTTCGTGTGTCGTTCGTTCAGCGTCTAATAGTCTCCGTGTTTCGTGGTTGAGAGTTGTCCGTCTAACCGTCAACGAGGATTCCGCACTCGTTCACGGATCCGCGTCTAGATAGATCTTGCAGTGGTAGACCTTACAAGTGGTATCAGAGCCTACGGAGTGTTCTTGGTGTTCTTCGTGTTTATCAGATACATTCCAGGTTTCTTGACGCTAGTTGGACGGTTTTGCTCTCAAAAACGTATTTTCAAGCTTAGCAAATTCATATTCGGGAAACACTTTGTGGTTTTTCACGTTTTTGTTCGAAATCATTATTTTTCGTTAAAAAAAAATAGTGATTTAATCTACAAAACGTCAAAAAAATAGAAGTGTTAGCCGTTTTTCGAGTTTGCGGCGCTCGAATCTATAGGGGTAATTAGGGTTTCACTTTAGTCTCGAGTCTAACCTAAATACGCTCCTTTCGAGTCAATTTCAGAGGTTTTCGAATCTACCTGTTTCGAATCTGTTGCTTCATTCGAATAGGATCTCGAGTCTAGTTTAGTTTCGAGTTTATTTCGAGTCTAGTATTATTTCGAATCTAGTGTTTCGAATCTGCTGAATTTCGAGTTTGCTGACCTTCGAATCTAAGGACCATAGAATCTAAGGATATCTCGAATCTGACATATTTCGAGTTTAATTGATTTAAAACACTTAATCGAATTTAATCCCAAATAAATTGGAATCTAATTACATTCGAATCTATCTAGATTCGAAAGAGTTAATCCACATTAGTTTCGAATTAAATTAATTAAGGGTCAATTCAATTTCTTTCGAAAAGATGTCTAATCTTCAGAAATTCTTAGAAATGGACCACGAGGTCGGGAAGGCGAACGCACCGCCTAAGCTGATGAAGGTCGAGGATTATTACTGGTGGAAGGACCGTTTTACTGACTTCGTACGTTTCAACGATGTGCGCATGTGGGTGTGCATCGATGAAGGGTATATTCCACCGGTATCTGAAGTTGAAGGCCGTCAAAAGGTCTTGTCATACCAGATGATGAAAGAGGATGACAAGAAACTTTTTGAAGCTGACAACAAAGCTTTTTCTTTAATCCGAATGGCGTTACCGCAAGATATTCTACACACATTCCGGACTCAGAGGACATCAAAAGAACTTTGGGAGTCGCTTGAGAAGAGGTGTGAGGGAAATCCTCGGGTTAGGAGAAAGCGTACAGAGCTGTTAAAACAACAGTTCGCAATCTTCAAGGCGTTAAAGGATGAACAACTGGATGACATCATCACCCGGTTCTATCATCTATTGACAGAACTTGAGAGCCACGGGATTGAGTTTACCGATACTGACAAGAACAACAAGCTTCTTGATGCCCTACCAGCCAAATGGGCTGTGTACGTGGCAATGATAAAGCTGAATGAAGACAAGTACTACACTCAATCTCTGGATGATATAGTGGGAACGTTGAGGGCATATCACTTCGAGCTCCTGAAGACTGAGACTGATAATGAGCAAGTCCAGAATCCAGCAATGTATTTTGGAAAGACGTCAAAATCTTCAGCAGCAGCCGAACCGAAGTCTGCTACAGCGTTTTTCTCTGGAGAGACATCATCACCAGCAGAGTCTGAAGACTCTTTGAATTGCGCGTTCTTAGGATTCGGAAGATCGGAAGAACCGCAACCTCAAGTCCAACAGGCATCGACAAGTCAGAGCTATTCGAAGATGCCAATGAGCGCAAAGTCGGCGGAAGAACATCTGAATCTACTTGCTTCGTTTGTGGCCGCTTATGGAAATTGCGTTCAGGGAAAGATAAACGATCCTGCTCTATGGGACGAAGATTACGATCAGGTCGACCCTGATGACTTAGAGGAAATGGATCTTAAGTGGCAACTGGCCATGGTGACCCAGAGGGTTAAAAGATTCATTAAGAGAACTGGAAGGAATTTGCAGATGAATAACAAGGGGATCGGGTTTGATAAGTCCAAGATGAAATGCTATAACTGTCAAGGACTAGGACACTTCGCCAGGGAGTGCCAGAGGCCAATGGTAGAGACATACCAGGGACAGAGCCAACATCAGGGACAATACCAAAATCAGTCCCAACAAAGATACCTTCCGAGTTCCTCAACTGGACAAGCCAATCTAGCTGGTCTATTATCGAACGTCACTTCAGATCGACAGCTAGATGGTACGTATGATTGGAGTTCACATCCTGATTCCAATGCTAGAGCCTTCATGGCTGAAGTTACTGAAACTGGATGTGATGGGGACGAGCAGACTACACGGGACAGCAGTCCAATGTGGGTAGAGAAGGCGAATGATCAGACGGTGCTGGAGTTTGCTGCTCAGATGGCCAACGTGGAATCTGATAACTCTAAGGTTAGTCTATCTTACTCTCTATTTCAAGAATTATGTGCTTTGTGTGCTACTTCTAATGATAGGTTAAATCTAGTCTTAGAATCACATAAAACCATATCTGCTCAAAATGAAAACTTAAAAATTGAAAATGCTAGCCTAAATGATATCAAGCAAGATCTAAAAGAAAAGCTTAAGGCTGATGCTCAAGACGTAGTAGTTCTAAAAGACAAACTCAGTGAGCAGTGTGTTAGAATAGAACTTATGTATGAGCACATAGAGGCCTTGACAAAAAGTCTTAAGGACAAGGATATAGAGCTAGCAGAAACCAAGGTTAAGGTAGCATAGGCAAATAGCAAGCTGGAAAAGTTTAGGAATTCAAGCCTAAATCTAGGGAAAGTCTTAGATGCCCAAAGACAGTCCAAGAAGCCAGTAGGTCTAGGTTTTCATGAAATTCCTCCACCGTTCAAAGCGAACTATGTGCCTCAGCCTCAGGAGAAAACTGACAAGTCAGTAGACTTAGAGGACCTACCTGAACCGACACCTGAGCCTATAGTAGAAAATGCACCTAAGGTGGCTGACTCAACCGTCAAGGTCAAGAAAGTGAAATTTGTGTCTTCCTCCAGTGAAACACCTGCAGGAAAACAGAAAATTTCATGGGCTGACCAGGTCGACGAGGCAGACATCGTAGCTGTACCAAAGGAAGTAGACACTAGTGAGACACCTAGATCTAAGGGAACAACCAAAAAGTCCATACATAAGATGTCTTGCTTCAGATGTCACGAGAAAGGGCATGTTGCTTCTCACTGTCCACTTAGGAAAGCTGATGTTACCCCTAAGACAGTGAATCCAACACCTGTCAAGCCCTCACCCAGTGTGGCAAGCAGCAGTAGTTCTCAACCTACCGAGAAAACTGTGCAGGCCGCACCCAAACATGTTGTGAAAAACACTCCGGTTAAGGTTGGACCAAAGGAAGTGATTAGGACAAATTCACCAAATCGTGTCACTAATCAATCTAGGTCAGCACCACAGCAAGTCTATAGGAGCACCACACCTAGCAGGTCACATACTCCAGTTAGGTCACATATTCCAGTAAGACAGTATGCACCGGTAAGAGCTCAAGGATCACAGTTAGAAATGGCATATAATAGGAATTATTCTAGAGCTCCACAACAAATGCCTACACCAAGGCAAAGAGTGAACTTAAATCACTCGGCACCACAACAGAATTCAGTTCAAAGGCCCAAGTCACCTGAAAGGCGAGATGGGTACTTGAAAGAGTTCACGTATGTGGACGAGAATGGTATTACCAAGTCAGTCATGGCTTGGGTTCCCCGTGATAACTAACCTCTTTTCTTTCATGTGCAGGAGATAACTACCGGTCCAAACAACAAGTGGTTCGTCGACAGTGGTTGCTCCAGGCACATGACGGGGGAAAGAAGTCTTCTCACAGACTTCAAGGGGGGGTAATAGGGGATTCGTATCATTCGCGGGTAACAAGGGTGGAAATATCACTGGAACTGGAGAAGTCACTAATGGGACGATTACTTTGGATCAAGTTTATCACGTTGATAAACTGGTTCATAATCTCATTAGTGTATCTCAAATCTGTGATAAGAAGAACTCGGTGTTATTTACTGACACTGAGGCGTTAGTGCTGAAGACAGGATTCAAGATACCTGAAGATTGGATATTGATGCGAGCGCCAAAGAAGAATGACTTGTACGTGCTCGATATGAACAAGCCAGATACTTTGATGGGTCCGATCTGCTTACTATCAAAAGCTTCGGAGACGGAATCCGTACTGTGGCACAGACGCATGGCTCACCTGCACCTAAGGAAGATGAATTACATAACGAAGAATGGATTGGTGCAGGGTGTGCCATTGAGGAGTTTTCAGTTCGAGGACAAGTGTCTACCGTGCATGAAGGGCAAACAGCATAAAAAGACACACAAGTCCAAGAAACAAAATTCAATCGCCTCAACATTCGATTTGTTGCATATGGACCTTTTCGGACCTATCAAGAAAAGGAGTATAGGAGGTAGTTGGTTTTGCTTAGTTATCACCGACGATTACTCACGTTTTTCTTGGGTTTTCTTTTTAGGTACGAAGGACGAGACGGCTGCAAAGCTCATCGGGTTCTTGGACCAAGTGGAGAACTCATACGGAACTAGGGTTAAACATATTCGTAGTGATAATGGGACTGAATTCAAAAACACTGTAATTGGTGTATATTGCCTATCAAAGGGCATAGTGCATCAATTCAGTGCATCATATGAACCTCAACAAAATGGGGTGGCCGAACGTAAAAATAGAACTTTGATTGAGGCTGCAAGGACTATGCTTTCGGATTCAAAGCTTCCTACCATGTTTTGGGGGGAGGCAGTGAATACCGCGTGCCACATTTTAAACCGAGTCCTTACAGTCAAATCATTGAACAAAACATGCTATGAAATTTTGAATAAACGGCCACCTAACTTAACTGGATTCGAACTGTTTGGAGTACCTTGCACACTTTTAAGAACAAAACATCAACCGAAGTTTGGTGAAAAGGCTGACGAAGGATATTTCCTAGGTTATGTGCCAAACTCACCAAACAAACGGGTTTTTAACAAAACGAGTGGTACTGTGGAGATTGTGTATAATATTGAAGTCACAAGTTATACACATGAACCCCAAACTGGTCCGGAATGGTTATTTGACTATGATAAATTGTTTGAGTCATTTAACATTCCTTTGGATGATACTGCAGGTACAATCAAAAAAGACATGGCGACGTTGCACCTAAATGACGAAGTCAAATCTTTCCGAGGACCACGTTCGAATCTACATCAGAGCCTACTGCGACTGTAGATGGGTCTCCAGAAGTTGCTGATCAAGAGGCACCTACCACTGAGAATCAGACTCAAGCATCGAGTTCCAACTCTGAGGAAAATGTCCGTGAGGAGGAAAATGTAGAAGCTGAACCTATTCCCCCATTAGGTGAAATAGGATCCAACTTAGGAGATAATCTAAGAGTTGATGATATAGAGACCTCTAGGATTAACAAGAACCATCCAGTAGAAAGCATCATAGGAAATCCTAACGAGGGTGTGAGGACTCGGAGTAGTGTAAATAACAACACTGTGTTGTTGTCGATGATAAACGACTCCGAGGCATATCACACATGTCTATATTCGTGTTTCATATCGCAAGTAGAGCCCAAAAATGTGCAAATGGCACTTAAGGATAACTCCTGGGTTGAAGCGATGCAGGAAGAACTTTCGCAATTTAGGAAACTAGAAGTGTGGGAGTTAGTTCCGTTACCTCGAGGGGAAATAGCAATAGGAACCAAATGGGTTTTTAAGTGCAAAAGAGACGATCGGGGTATAGTCACGCGCAACAAGGCGAGGTTAGTTGTAAAGGGTTTCAACCAAGAGGAGGGAATCGATTACAACGAGGTTTTTGCACCAGTAGCAAGGCTGGAAGCCATTAGGTTGTTTCTAGCATTTGCCTCCTTCAAAGGCTTTAGGGTATATCAACTAGATGTTAAGAGTGCTTTCCTGTATGGGAAAGTGAAGGAGTTGGTGTATGTAGAACAACCGCCCGGATTTACAGATCCAAAATATCCTGATAGAGTATATCGCTTAGATAAGGCTCTATACGGATTATATCAGGCACCTAGGGCATGGTATGAGACTCTATCCAACCATCTGTTAGAGAACGGTTATGAAAGGGGTAGGATAGATAGTACCTTGTTTGTTAAGAGGAAGGGCGATCACTTTATCTTGGTACAAGTGTACGTCGATGATATCATTTTTGGATCATCAGACGAACAGATGTGCAAAGATTTCGAGAAGGTGATGAAGTCTAAGTTCGAGATGAGTGCTATGGGGGAGTTGAATTTCTTTTTAGGGTTACAAGTTGACCAAAAGAAGGAAGGGATGTTTATCCATCAAACTAAGTATGTCTATGACATATTAGAACGATTTGGGATGGAGGGAACTAAGTTGACTGCCCATTTCAGCACGCCGATTCAAGTGAATCACAATCTCGGGCCGGGTACTGAAAGTGATACCGATGTGGATCCGACTTTATATCGGGCCATGATTGAGTCACTTATGTATTTAACTGCTTCAAGACCTGATATTATGTTTGCTATTTGTATTTGTGCAAGGTTTCAAGCGAATCCGAAGGAGATGCATATGAAAGCTGTGAAGCGGATTCTACGATACCTCAAGTCGAAACCGAAGCTGGGACTTTGGTATCACGCGGAGGGAGATCTATAGTTGGAGGCGTTCACAGATTCTGACTACGGAGGATGCAGCTTGACACGCAAATCAACGACTGGAGGTTGTCAGTTCCTAGGAGGGAGACTGGTGTCCTGGCAATGCAAGAAACAAACGTCGGTAGCCGTGTCAACGTGCGAGGCCGAGTATGTTGCTGCTGGTAGTTGCTGCTCACAGGTTCTGTGGATACAACAACAATTGCGGGATTACGGTTTGGCTTACACTCAAACTCTAATTAGGATAGATAACCAGTCTACTATTGCTATAACTAATAATCCAGTCAAACACAACAAAACAAAGCACATAGACATAACGCATCATTTTATTCGTGATTGTGCTGAAAAGAACTTAATCAAACTGGTAAAAGTGGCAACAGAAGATAATAATGCAGATCTATTTACCAAAGCGTTTGATAAGTCACGGTTTGAGTATTTAATTCAACTGAATGGAATGCGCAACCCAGAGTAATTTTACCTTAGTAGTAGTAAGTTTATTTTATTTTAGAGTCTTAATATTTCTTTCTTTATAGTAATCTGCTAATTTAGGAAAGTTTCTATTTTTAGTAAGTTTCTATTTTTAGTAAGTTAGTAGGTTAGCTCATTTTACTGCTTTTCTTATGAAAAACAAAAGAAAAAAGAGAGAAAATTACAAAAAAAAAAAAAAAAGAGAATATCAGAAAAAAGAGTTAAGTCTTAGATACAATGGTTCAAAGTGACGAAAATTAGCACAGTCTTTACAGACTCTAAGTATTTAGGCTTTCACACATAATGCAACTAAATCCTAAGTGTTATACTTTATTTAGTTTGATGTGTGGTAGGCATAATACATATAGGGAATCTCAAGGCTAATAAAATATTCTAGAAAAAGTCAAGCGTGTCACTAACTTAGATGTACGACCAATCGGTCTTAATTTTTATGTACAAGACATACAAACATTGAGTCTAAATGAGGTATGCAAACTTTCTGGGGATGTATGGCAACATCAAATACATCTGAAAATGGAAAGAATAGAAATATCATATAAAACTGAGAGTCGAAAACATGCAACTCTGTTGTACGTAAGTACAGACCTGTTGTCTCTGTTTAGATTCGGGTTAGCAGATATGTCTCTTTGTTGTACGTCAGTACAGACCTGTCACCGCTGTCTGCTAACTTTAAAAATAAACCTTAAGTCGAACTAAGACACTTTGTTGTATGTCCGATGTTTGTCTTTTAAAGAAAGTTTGCAAATACCAACAAGTTAGAATCTTTGTCTGTGTGCCTTGATCATAAAAGTATGTCTATGTCTGAGTCACGTAAGATAATTTCCTGATAAATAAAAAGGCCAAGGGATATTCCGAAATGTAGAATGTTTAACGGGGTAAAATACCAACAATTGGCTAAATAAGTGTGTCACGACAAACAATCAAAGGAATCAAAAATTCGTAAGTGTGAAAGTTTAAGTACTGAAAGTTAGTATCAGACATCGCTATCTGATTGAACCTCTCTTAGACTATACTCATCAAAAATATGTTGTTTAGTATTTAGCTTAGCTTGTAAATTTTTTATAGCTTAAGTCTAGATTAAATTTTTTAGTCAAAATTTTATTTTATTTTTACCTTAGTTTATTTTATTTTAATTTTATTTTATTTTAGTTTAGTTTAAATTTTACTTAGGGAAAAGGTCAAAAGTTACTGAGGGTGCATTCAAAGTTGGATAAAATAAACAATGCGTGAACTATCTTGAGCTTAGGGTAAAAGAATTGGCATAGTTTATCTGGTTACACAATACCGTAGAAAAAAGTTGGAAAAGTTGAAATTATTTCAAAATTTTCGAAATTTTTCTAAGTGTTGGTGGTTTCGAATCTAAGACAGACTCGAATAAAGAGTAATTCGAATCTGTCAGTAGATTCGAATCTATGCTTAGACTCGAGGGTTGGTGGTATAAATAGGTTAACAGTAAAGGTCATTAACTCCATCTGTTTTCGAATCTATACTATCGAATCTGTCAAGGCGATCTCGAATCTATTTTCTCGAGTCTATCGGATTTCTACTAAACGACATTTTGTCGAGTTTGAAGATTGTGTATTTGATTCTACAGATACCTCTAGGTATAATCAACCGGATTGTACAAGATTTGTGTAGTTTTATACACAATTTTAGGCTAAAAGATCGAATTTTGAAGTTTTGTGGGTCGAAATAGGGTTTTTGCTAAATTACCAAGTTTGGACCTATAAAAGATCAAATTAAAAGCATAAATCAATGATTAGAATCTAGTTGAACTAAAGTATGTGATTTACTAAGTTCAAAATGGTTAAAATCTTGGGTTTTTGTTGACATATTGGCAGTCGGCATTTCGAGTCTGTTCATTACCTTCGAATCTGTTCATGGGTTTCTCGAATATGTCATTAGATTCGAGATGACCATGATCTTCGAATCTGTCCATTAGACTCGAATAGGGACAATTCGAATCTGTCCATAACACTCAATATGGACACTTTGAATCTGTTATTTTCGAATCTATTGTTTATTTGCACTGTTTAATTTAAATTTTATTAAACTTGTAGAAATTTAATTGTGTTAGATTTTGTACTTAAACAAGTACAAAATAAAACAAATTTGAATTTAACCAAGTTTATTGATTTTTAATGAGTCTAACAGTTTTGTTTATTGTTCAGAAATGGCGGTTCGAGCTTTTGTTCCAAAGCATAATATGGTTCTTAATCCCGACAATAATATCCTTGAGGCGCAGGGATATCGCCAAGTTTTGGATTTCCTAGCTGAATCTAGGATTAGCTTTTCTCTATACCATAACATCCCAATTGTTATTTCATATGTGCGGCAGTTTTACGACCATTTACAAGTTGATTGCACTGTCACCCCGACAGTTCTAAGAACGAGAATCGTTGGACAGCTGTTAGTCTTCTCTGCAGACATGTTGCGTCAGGTTCTGCAGTTGGGATCTCAGGAACAAGAAGATGGGCCTATTGACTTCCCGTTAAGTATTAGGCAGACTGCGTTTCTGAGGATGGGATACAGTTTGGATGTTGCGAAGTCGTCGTATATGAAAAGTGGCCTGATTCGGCAATGGAGATTCTTGGTGCACGTATTCATGGTTTGTTTTGCGCCAAAGAAAGATGGATTTGATTACATAGTGTCAAAGATCTAATCAGGGGTTATTGCATTGGTGTATAATCGGAAGTTTAGCTTTTCGCAGATGTTCTTCTCGGAGTTCGTTCATCAGATTGCGGCTCCAGAAAGGGAAAGATTTTTGCTGTACCCTAGATTCATTATGATGCTGATTAGGCATTTCTTGCCAGACTTGCTGCCGTCAAATGACTCTCTGAGTGTTAATGCTATGGACAAACGGATTTTCGCTGATTGTTCCTCACACCGAGGAAAATTGGCTGTTCCTGTTGCTCGTCCATTGTTCGGAGCTATTGTGGATAGGGATTTTCAAGCCCCGGAAGATGCCAACTGGGCAGGGGTCGTTGAGTTTCCACAACAACAACAACAGCAACAACGTCAACAACAACAACAGCCAAGAGTTCAAAGACGCCGTCAGAGACCAGCAGTGAGTCAAATCCAGGCATCAAGGCCTTCTACAAGCGAGCAGCCCCAAATTCAAGAAGCTGGGCCATCAAATGTTCAAGAAGCCGGGCCCTCCAATATTCAGAGTGAAACTGAACAGCTTTGCCAGACGCTAAATGAAATTTGGGAGGCAGGGCCTCATGCAAACGAAGACGTTGCCGCAGCATTAGTGGGTGAGCTGCTTAGTCCACCAGAAGGTGAAGATGATGTTTTTAGAGATGTAGAGGAGTATGAGCCAGAGAGGGCTGATGGAGGCTTGACATCATCAGAATCAGAATCAGATGATATGGAGGAGCAGGAGGCTGAAGCTCCTGAATCAGTGGCTGCAGATCCCAATATTCACATCGGAACCTATGAAGCTAGGTTAGTAGTGAATGAAGCAGCAGGATCGAGGAGGAGAGAAGAAAGGGAATCTGAAGATTCAGACTTTGAAGAAGAGGAAATTGCTCCACTAGTGACGAGGCAACGGGCCAAACGTCATCGGTTCATGCAAGGGTCTTCTTCGGCATCCACAAGTCAGCCAGAAGTTCCCCAATCCCAACCTCAAGCCACCGCTCCACCATCACCGCCACCTCAGCATCATGAGCCATACATTCCACCACCATTGATCCCGTCTCCCATTCAGTCCATTCCATCTACCTCAGCCGCTTATACTGAAAATCAAAGGTTCATGCAACCCAAGGGACGTGTTGACTTTCAGCATGTTCAAATCCTAACCCTCACAAAGGCTGTAGGCGAGCTCCAGGAGCATAATGCAAATCTTGATAGAGATAATGCCGAGCTGAAGAAAATTGTGGAAGATGTAAGGGACGAAAACACAGAGTTAAAATCTTTTATTGCTGATCAGTCTTCAGAGATCCGATCAATGAGGTCCCTCCTTGAGCAACTCATGAAAAATCTACAAACTCAGGGGGAGACAAGTTGTAAGGATCAGGAGATGCAGCGAAGAGATAATGATGATGAAGGCAATGATCCCGGTGCAAATAAAGAAAATGAGTCTGTAGATTTTCCTGCAGCTCAAGTTACACAAGTTCAGGGGGAGCCTAGTCAAGGTGAAGGAGAAATGGGAGAAGCTAGTTCATCAAAACAGCCTACAGACTTTGAAATCAGTGAGATGATTGAAGCGCTTATGGATCTCGATGATGATCCTCTGGATGTAGGTTTTGATAATGAAGATGAAGAGCTGGAAGAAGGCGAGTTTGTGCCAGAAGAGATAGTGGATTGGCAGTCAGATGATGAGGTAGTCGCTGATGAGGATGATGAAGCTGATGAGATAGTTGTGCAGCAGAATCCTATTACCGATACCTACATGATTGATGGAAATAGAATTGTCAATGTAGATATAGTAAATGCTGCATTGAATCCTCAGCCATCGACAGAAGAACCTGCAAGAGAGCTAACTAATGAAGAAAAAAGAAAGCTATGGTTCAGGGCTGAAGAGAAGGAGTTAGCGATTAAGAGGACAATGAGAGTGCCGGGTACTGGGAAGCTGTCTGAGCGAATTTTAAGTTGGTTCTTTGACAGAGATCTGCAACTTTTTGTAATTAAAAGAAAAGACGGGCTTCAGTACATGAGGCGAACATTAAAAGCGTTCAACTCCCTGCCAAAGATCGAAATCACTGCGCTAGCATGGAAAGATTTGATAAACATTGGCGATGATCCCTATGCGAGCGTAATTGAAAGAATCATAAGAAAGGAGGGGAGATCAAGGAAATTCGAGCGTTTGAATCCAAGGGTCGGGAGAAGAGTAGAGGATCAGTCACGTATAGATCCTCTAACTGGACGACCGTGGATGAGGATTCATTACAAACCAGCTAAATGTCTGAGGAAAGTGCCTCTAAAGCGAATGCCACAGAATGTTTTGCAGAATTTACATTGGTGGTACGCCGACACTGAGACCGGGGAAGCAGTCATGGAGGATTTTGAAGAAAAAGTCATTCTTAGAGTCTACGACCCGCTTCACCTGGTAAACCTCTCCAAAGAAGATCTTCAGATTTTGTATAATTGTAAGATCTCCAGTGACACACATATGGACGGTGAAGCAAGTAAGTATGAAAATGTAGTCAAAGTATGTGTCGAGAAAGGTTTGTATGCTGGTAGTATTTTGAATCAATAAATAAACAAAGTTCTGAAAACAATTGTGTGATTTATTAGAAGCTATCGTCAAGGGGGAGTCTGTTGGTACATCTTGTGTGACGATAGCAGTCTAATTGATATTGCATTGTGTTTTTGATGAGTGTTTGCATATATATGTTTATATGTGTTTGTCTGTTATTGATTGTGTGTTTGAACTTGATGTAACATATTACAAGAAGTTCAAACATAAAGGTCAAAGATTAACTCAAACATAAGTAAAACATAAGTTTCATCACTTAAGTTTTGAAGTAATTTGGCTAGATTCGAATTACACAAAGGTAGACATTCGAATCTGTGATAGATTCGAATGTAGCCTTAGATTCGAATGAAGGCTAAATTCGAGAGTGTCCTTGTGGACAGACTCGAATGGGCCTTGGGCCAGATTCGAGTTTGGCCCACATCAGACTCGAATCAAGGTCTATAATTAGGGATAGACTCGAGTCATTAGCAGACTTTTAGCAGAATTCGTGAGGAATTAAGCTTAAGGCGATCTCGAGTTTATCAGCTAGGTGAGTGCCGTTTCGGAGAGAATTAGTTCGTAGGATCGTTCGTGTGTCGTTCGTTCAACGTCTAATAGTCTCCGTGTTTCGTGGTTGAGAGTTGTCCGTCTAACCGTCAACGAGGATTCCGCACTCGTTCACGGATCCGCGTCTAGATAGATCTTGCAGTGGTAGACCTTACAGTTCGTACATCTCGTTGATAGTCTCCGTGTTCCTAGTGAGAGTTGTTTCCGTCAACCCGTTAACGAGGATTCCGCACTCGTTGACGGTTCCGCGTCTAGATAGATCAGTGTTGTGTAGACCTTACACTCAGAAACTCAAGTACCATCAGAATCATGGATCCAGTCAACCTCTATGGATTCTTGCTGAAAGATGAACAATCAACGCAACAAAACAGAAATGCCTTGGAAATTTGCAAGAGAGGTGCAACCTTAGTGTCTAATGTGAGACAACCTGTTAATCAGATGTGTGATGTGTTTACACAAGCCGATCAACAGGTTGATGATGAGTTGGAGGGAATCTCAGAAGAAGAAGAGGACTGTGAAGATCTTGTTGAACTTGATGATGAGAAAATGATTGCTATGTTTGTCAAAAATTTCAAAAAGAAAAGGTTTGGTAACAAAATGTGATAGAGAAAATCACGTGCTATAAAAAATAAAGCATTTGATAGATCAAAGGCTGAGTGCTTTAAATGTTGCAAAATTGGTCATGTAGTTGCAGACTGTGTGTCAAAAGTTGTTGGCTCATCTTCCAGACCCTACAAGACAAATAGGGATGATGGTTACATGGTTAAGTACCTTATGGCCATGGCCAAGCTGATAAAGTTAGAAGACTCCATCGCTTGATTGCTAAAACCTGTGACTGGGAAGACTCTGACTCATCATATGATGAGGAAGACAACAACTGTCTGTTAGCCAACACTGATGTTCCTTTTACATGTAATTTCAAATAGGATCTAGCAGAAGCTGAAGCTCTTAGCACTTTGGAAAATTGGAATCCTACAATGATGTACAAGGTACGAAATTTTAGAGAATACAGCTCTCAAGAAAAAGATAAGATGATTGATTACTTACTTGTAGATTTAAAAGTTGCTATTGAGAAGCATGATGCTTTAAAGTTTGAGATTTTTAAAAAGAAAAACTGATCTTGAACTAAAATCTAATGAAGTTGACAGTTTTCATAAGTTAAAAAAACTAGACGAGGTAAAACACATCAACACAGTTTTATTAGAAGAAAAGAGAAAAACAGACTTAAAGCACTCAAAGCTTCAAAATATTGTTGACTCTTGGTGTCACTTAGCTAAAAGAGTCAGTCAATGTATCAATGAGCAAAATCCTGCTCAAATCCAAGCCTATCTTGGAGGAGACTTTGGTACAACAGCTTCAATTGTTGAAATCAAGAATCTGGAAATAGATTTGTCCTCTCTTGGTGAGCTTCCATATACATTTATCCAAAATGTAAATCAAAAGCTTATTTCAACAAACAGGTTTGTTAGGCCTAAAAACATTGATAGTTTAAGTGAAAAGGTTGTAAATTCCGGTGATGGAATGTGTTCTCCATCAAAACAACCTACTAAGTGCCCAAGAGTTTCACATGAACACCTGAATGGAAAAGGTGTTAAATCTGTAGCCATGAAATCTTAACCTGTCAATAAGACAGGTTCTGAAATCAAGACTAAAGGTCAGAAACCTGTATATCCATTCAATGTTGAAATCTTTGAAAAAAAATTTCAAAAGAAAAGCAGCTTACCTCCAACAGAGGTAAGTCTCATGTTGGAGTGAAAACTGTTACGATTTCAAATAAGTTTCCAAATCATAATAATAAATTGGTGATAAACGAACGAAAACCTTTTGTTAAAACCAAAGGAAAAAGCCATTTCGCAACCTGAGAAAGGTGAAAATAACTTTTTCAAACAAGGGGAAAGTCAGAAGACAGTTAAATTGCTGTTGAACCTTCCATAAAACCTATTGGCTTTCTTAAAACAAGTGAAACATTTGCAAAACTTGTTGATAATGTTAGTGCATCCTGTGTGACGATAGCATTCTAAGTGTAGATAGTCTTTTGAAATAGTTCAGGCTTTCTAATTACAAGTCAATACATATGTTTGATATTGGTTATATATGTTTGATCTTGTTTGTGATTGATGTTTACTTAAGTTCAAAGATAAGTTTAAACATAAGTTCAAAGATAAGTTCAAAGGCTAGGGTTTGAACTTAGTAGGAGCTAGGTTCGAACATATAGAAGACAAGTTCGTGGGCTTGGCCCTGAACGAACTTGTCTGAGCTAAGTTCGAACTTAAGCTCTATAATTAAGAATTAATCTGTTTTCATTAGAGAATTTTGCAGAGATTAACACCCAGAGCTGGTATTGTGCACTACGAACTTGTGAAAATTTAAGAGAGTCGTTTCGGAGAGATACAAGTGTCGGGTCGTTCGTCGTGATGTCTGTCATCGTGTTAGTCTCCGGTTTCTGTGTGTGTGATCGATCCGTTAAACCCCTAACGAGGAATCCGCACTCGTTGGATGGTGTCGCGTCAAGATCAGATCCGTAAGTAGGTGACCTTACAAGTGGTATCAGAGAACATTCTTGTTTTCTTTACGTTATTACTAGAAAAATCACATTTTTCATAGTTTTCTGAGTTATACAAGCAAGGTAACGGATAAAAATTAATATCAGTTCACTTTTTTAGTTGAAATCATTGTTTTTAATCTTAAAAACATTGGTTTAATCTCAAAAGTTGAAAAAAAAAATCGAATTTTTGGTCGTTTCTCGAACTTGCGACGCTCGAACTTAAGGGGGTATTAGGGTTTATTCGAACTTATCAGAATATGATCCTCACGAGCTTAAATTAGGGCTTCATTCTAATTTAGCTATGCTTCGGACTTGTCAGAATCGAATTTGTCAGATTCGAACTTGCCAGATTCGAACTTGCCAGATTCGAACTTGTCAGAAATTTAGGGTTTCTTCGATCTTGTCAGAGGTTCGAATTTGTTAAATTTCAAGGGTTTTCTCGAACTTGCAGTCATTTGAACTTGTTGAGTTCGAACTTAATGAAATTCGAATTTAATTTTCAAACAAATTTAAAATTAAATTAATTCGAACTAACATAAGTTCGAAGGGTTTAATTTAAATTAATTTTTAAATTAAATTTTTTATGTTCGAAAATAAAAAGTTTAGAAAGAATGTCGAGTTTGAAAAAATTTATAGAAAAGGACCACGAGGTCGGCAAAGCAAATTTTCCGCCAAAGCTGATGAAATTGGAGGACTACTATTGGTGGAAGGATAAGTTTGCTGATTTTGCTCGATTTAACGACAAGCGTATGTGGATTTGCGTCGACGAGGGATATATTCCTCCTACGCAAGAGTTAGAGGGCCGACAAAGAGTCTTAAGTTATCAAAATATGAAGGATGATGACAAGAAACTTTATGAGGCCTAAAACCGAGCATTCTCAATTATCCATATGGCGTTACCTCAAGAAATTTTACACACCTTAAGAAATCATCGGACACCTAAAGAGCTATGGGATGCTCCAGAGAAGAGGTGTGAGGGAAATCCAAGGGTTCGAAAGGCTAGAACTGAGATGCTGAAACAACATTTCGCTATTTTCAAGGGGTTGAAGAATGAGACGTTAGATGAAACACTCACTAGATTCTATTATCTATTAACTGAGCTTGACGATCATAATGTTGACTATCAAGAGACTGAGAAGATCGAAAAGCTTCTAGATGCTTTACCGGCAAAATAGGAGATGTTCACAACTTCGATAAAGACGAGAAGGGACATGTTGCGTCTAGTTGTCGTTATAAGAAAGTGGAGTCTACACCCTCTAAACCAGAGTCTAGACATACTGTAGGAAAGCCAGAACAACCAATCCTAAAACAAGCACCTAACATGGCTAGCACAAGTAACTCTCAACATATGGAGAGAAATGTGAATGCAACACCTAGGATAGCTGTTAAACAAATACTGGTGTCGGTCAGACAGCAAGAAGTGATTAGGACTAATTCTCCGAATAGAGTCCCTAGTCATTCTAGGTCAGGACCACAACAAGGATATAGGAGTACAATATCTAGAAGGTCATACAATCCAGTTAGGTCTCACACTCCTCAAAGACAATAGACACCTGGTAGAGCCTAGGGATATCAAACTGAAATGCCTTATAATAGAAACTAATCAAGGGCTCAGCACCACACCAGGTTCTCAATCAAAAACACAAGTCACCTTAAAGGAGAGATGAGTATTTGAAGGAGATCACATATGTGAATGAGAATGGTATTACCAAGTCAGTCATGGCATGGGTTCCCCATGATAACTAACTTGTTTTCTTTCATGTGCAGGAGCTAACTACATGTCTTAACAACATGTGGTTCATCAACAGTGGTTGCTCTCGTCACATGACTGGGGAAAGGAGTCTACTCACATAATTCAAGGGAGGGAACAAGGGTTTTGTATCATTCGTTGGGAACAAGGGAGGTCATATCACTGGAACTGGAGTGGTCACTAATGGGACAATCACACTTGATCATGTTAACCATGTTTATAAACTTGATTAGAATGTCATTAGTGTATCTCAGGTCTGTGATAAGAAGAATTCAATAATCTTTACTGAAACTGAAGCGTTAGTGATGAAGTCGTGATTCAAAATACCTGAAAAGTGGATCATGATGAGTGCCCCAAGGAAGAATGATTTGTACATGATGGACATGAACATATCAGACTCTTTGATGGGAACAATTTGTCTACTTTCCAAACTTCAGAGTCAGAATCTGTACTATGGCACAGACGCATGGCACACTTGCACCTAAGGAAAATGAATTACATTACAAAACATGGTCTGGTGCAAGGTGTTCCTTTGAAGAGTTTTCAGTTCGATGACAAGTGTGTCCCCTGCAAGAAAGGCAAACAACACAAGAAGTCACACAAGTCATGGACTCAGAACTCGATAGCTTTCACCTTCGATTGCTGCATATGGATCTCTTCGGTCCTATCAA
>JAANYP010001476.1:0-47276 GCA_020465985.1 Centrapalus pauciflorus | reverse complement strand
TAAAAATAAAATAAAATAAAATAAAATAAAATAAAATAAAGTAAAATAAAATTTTGACCAAAAAATTTAATCTAGACTTAAGAAAAAAATTTACAATCTAAGCTAAATACTTAACAACATATTTTTGATGAGTATAGTCTAAGAAAGGTTCAATCAGATAGCGATGTCCGATACTAACTTTCAGTACTTAAACTTTCACACTTAGGAATTTTTTGAATTCCTTTTATTGTTTGTCGTGACATACCCTTTTAGCCGATTGTTGGTATTTTACTCTGTTAAACATTCTACATTTCGGAATATCCCTTGGCCTTTTTATTTATCAGGAAATTATCTTACGTGACTCAGACATAGAGATACTTTTATGATCAAGGCACACAGACAAAGATTCTAACTTGTTGGTATTTGCAAACTTTCTTTAAAAGACTAACATCGGACACAGGTCTGTATTCTCATACAACAAGTGTTCTTAGTTCGACTTAAGGTTTATTTTTAAAGTTAGCAGATAGCCGTGACAGGTCTGTACTGACGTACAACAAAGCGACATGTCTGCAACCCGAATTCTAAACAGACAAAACAGGTCTGTACTTACGTACAACAAGTTGCATGTTTCGCTCTACAGTTTTACAGGATATTCTATTCTTCCATTTTCAGATGTATTTGATGTTTGCCATACATCCCCAGAAGTTTGCATACCTCATTTAGGACTCAAATGTTTGTATGTCTTGTACATAAAAATTAAGACCGATTGGTCGGGTACATCTAAGTAGTGACACGCTTGACTTTTTCTAGGAATATTTTATTAGCCTGAGATTCCCCTATTATTTGTATAGCCTACCAACACATCAAACTAAATTAAAGTTATAAACACTTAGGATTTAGTTGCATTATGTGTGATAGCCTAAATACTTAGAGTCTGTAACGACGGTGCTAATTTTCGTCACTTTGAACCTATGTATCTAAGACTTAACTCATTTTCTGATATTCTCTTTTTTTGTATTTTTGTAATTTTCTCTCTTTTTTCTTTTGTTTTTCATAGCAAAAAGCAGTAAACTAAGCTAACCTACTCACTTACTAAAAATAGAAACTTACTAAAAATAGAAACTTTCCTAAATTAGAAACTTACCTAAATTAGCAACTTACCTAAATTAGCAGACTACTGTAAAGAAAGAAATACTACTACTCTAAAAGAAAATAAACTTACTACTACTAAGGTCAAATTACTCTGGGTTGCGCATTCCATTCAGTTGAATTAAATACTCAAACCGTGACTTATCAAACGCTTTGGTAAATAAATCAGCATTATTATCTTCTGTTGCCACCTTTACCAGTTTGATTAAGTTCTTTTCAGCACAATCCCGAATAAAATGATGCCTTATGTCTATGTGCTTTGTTTTACTGTGTTTAACTGGATTATTAGTTATAGCAATTGTAGATTGATTGTCTATCCTAATAGGAGTTTGAGTGTAAGCCAAACCATAATCCCGCAATTGTTGTTGTATCCACAGAACCTGTGAACAGCAACTACCAGCAGCTACATACTCGGCCTCGCACGTTGACACGGCTACCGATGTTTGTTTCTTGCATTGCCAGGACACCAATCTCCCTCCTAGGAACTGACAACCTCCAGTCGTTGATTTGCGCGTCAAGCTGCATCCTCCGTAGTCCGAATCTGTGAACGCTTCCAACTCTAGATCTCCCTCCGCGTGATACCAAAGTCCCAGCTTCGGTTTCGACTTGAGGTATCGTAGAATCCGCTTCACAGCTTTCATATGCATCTCCTTCGGATTTGCTTGAAACCTAGCACAAATACACACAGCAAACATTATGTCAGGTCTTGAAGCAGTTAAATACATAAGTGACCCAATCATGGCCCGATATAAAGTCGGATCCACATCGGAATCACTTTCAGTACCCGGCCCGAGATTGTGATTCACTTGAATCGGCGTGCTGAAATGGGCAGTCAACTTTGTTCCTTCCATCCCAAACCGTTCTAATATGTCATAGACATACTTAGTTTGATGGATAAACATTCCTTCCTTCTTTTGGTCAACTTGTAACCCTAAAAAGAAATTCAACTCTCCCATAGCACTCATCTCGAACTTAGACTTCATAACCTTCTCGAAATCTTTGCACATCTGTTCGTCTGATGATCCAAAAATGATATCATCGACGTACACTTGTACCAAGATAAAGTGATCTCCCTTTCTCTTCACAAATAGAGTACTATCTATCCTACCCCTCTCAAAGCCGTTTTCTAAAAGATGGTTGGATAGAGTCTCATACCATGCCCTAGGTGCCTGATGTAATCCATAAAGAGCCTTATCTAAGCGATATACTCTATCAGGATATTTAGGATCTGTAAATCCGGGCGGTTGTTCGACATACACCAACTCCTTCACTTTCCCATACAGGAAAGCACTCTTAACATCTAATTGATATACCTTAAAGCCCTTGAAGGAGGCAAAAGCTAAAAACAACCTAATTGCTTCTAACCTTGCTACTGGTGCAAAAACTTCGTTGTAATCGATTCCCTCCTCTTGGTTGAAACCCTTTACAACTAATCTCGCCTTGTTGCGCGTGACTATACCCCGATCATCTCTTTTGCACTTAAAAACCCATTTGGTTCCTATTGCAATCTCCCCTCGAGGTAACGGAACTAACTCCCACACTTCTAGTTTCCTAAATTGTGAAAGTTCTTCCTGCATCGCTTCAACCCAGGAGTTGTCCTTTAGTGCCATTTGCACATTTTTGGGCTCTACTTGCGATATGAAACATGAATATAGACATGTGTGATATGCCTCGGAGTCGTTTATCATCGACAACAACACAGTGTTGTTATTTACACTACTCCGAGTCCTCACACCCTCGTTAGGATTTCCTATGATGCTATCTATCGGATGGTTCTTGTTAATCCTAGAGGTCTCTATTTCATCAACCCTTAGATTATCTCCTAAGTTGGATCCTATTTCACCTAAAGGGGGAACAGTCTCAGCTTCTACATTTTCCTCCTCACGGACATTTTCCTCAGAGTTGGAACTTGAAGCTTGAGTCTGATTCTCAGTGGTAGGTGCCTCTTGATCAGCAACTTCTGGAGAACTATCTACAGTCGCAGTAGGCTCGGACGTAGATTCGAACGTGGTCCTTGGAAAGATTTGGCCATCGTCGTTCAGATGCAACGTCGCCAAGTCCTTCTCGATTGTACCTGCATTATCATCCAGAGGAATGTTAAATGACTCAAATAACTTATCATAGTCAAATATCCATTCCGGACCAGTTTGGGGTTCATGTGTATAACTTGTGACTTCAATGTTATACACAATCTCCACAGTACCAGTTGTTTTGTTAAACACCCGTTTGTTTGGTGAGTTTGGCACATAACCTAGGAAGTATCCTTCGTCAGCCTTTTCACCAAACTTCGGTTGATTTTTTGTTCTTAAAAGTGTGCATGGTACTCCAAACGGTTCGAATCCAGTTAAGTTAGGTGGCCGTTCATTCAAAATTTCATAGCATGTTTTGTTCATTGATTTGACTGTAAGGACTCGGTTTAAAATATGGCACGCGGTATTCACTGCCTCCCCCCAAAACATGGTAGGAAGCTTTGAATCCGAAAGCATAGTCCTTGCAGCCTCAATCAATGTTCTGTTTTTACGTTCGGCCACCCCATTCTGTTGTGGTTCATATGGTGCACTGAATTGATGCACGATGCCCTTTGATAGGCAATATATACCAATTACAGAGTTTTTAAATTCAGTCCCATTATCACTACGAATATGTTTAACCCTTGTTCCGTAGGAGTTCTCCACTTGGTCTAAGAACCCGATGAGCTTTGCAGCCGTCTCGTCCTTCGTACCTAAAAAGAAAACCCATGAAAACCGTGAGTAATCGTCAGTGATAACTAAGAAAAACCAACTACCTCCTATACTCCTTTTGTTGATAGGGCCGAAAAGGTCCATATGCAACAAATCGAATGTCGAGGTTATAGAGTTCAGCTTCTTGGACTTGTGTGTCTTTTTATGTTGCTTGCCCTTCATGCACGGTAGACACTTGTCTTCAAACTGAAAGCTCTTCAGAGGCACACCTTGCACCAAACCATTCTTCGTTATGTAGTTCATTTTCCTTAGGTGCAAGTGAGCCATGCGTCTGTGCCACAAAACCGATTCCGTCTCCGAAGCTTTTTATAGTAAGCAGATCGGACCCATCGAATTATCTGGCTTGTTCATATCGAGCATGTACAAGTCATTCTTCCTTGGAGCCCGCATCAATATCCAATCTTCAGGTATCTTGAATCCCGGCTTTAGCACTAACACCTCAGTGTCAGTAAATAACACTGAGTTCTTCTTATCACAGATTTGAGAGACACTAATGAGATTATGAACCAGTTTATCAACGTGATAAACTTGATCCAAAGTAATCGTCCCATTATTGACTTCTCCAGTTCCAGTGATATTTCCACCCTTGTTACCCGCGAATGATACAAATCCCCTATTACCCCCCTTGAAGTCTGTGAGAAGACTCCTTTCCCCCGTCATGTGCCTGGAGCAACCACTGTCGACGAACCACTTGTTGTTTGGACCGGTAGTTATCTCCTGCACATGAAAGAAAATAGGTTAGTTATCACGGGGAACCCAAGCCATGACTGACTTGGTAATACCATTCTCGTCCACATACGTGAACTCTTTCAAGTACCCATCTCGCCTTTCAGGTGACTTGGGCCTTTGAACTAAATTCTGTTGTGGTGCCGAGTGATTTAGATTCACTCTTGGCCTTTGAGTAGGCATTTGGTGTGGTGCTCTAGAATAAGTCTTATTATACTGCATTTCAGACTGTGATCCCTGAGCTCTTACCGGAACATAATGTCTAACGGGCGTATGTGACCTAACTGGAGTGTGTGACCTGCTAGGTGTGGTGCTCCTATAGACTTGTTGAGGTGCTGACCTAGATTGATTAATGACACGATTCGGTGAATTTGTCCTAACCACTTCTTTTGGTCCAACCTTAACCGGTGTTTGTTTCACAACATGTTTGGGTGCGGCCTGCACAGTTTTCTCGGTAGGTTGAGAACTACTGCTGCTTGCCACACTTGGTGAGGGCTTAACAGGTGTTGGGTTCACTGTCTTAGGGGTAACATCTGCTTTCCTAAGTGGACAGTGAGAAGCAACATGCCCTTTCTCGTGACATCTAAAGCAAGACATCTTATCCATGGACTTTTTGGTTGGTCCCTTAGATCTAGGTGTCTCACTAGTGTCTACATCCTTTGGTACATCTACAGTGTCTGTCTCTTCGACCTGGTCAGCCCATGAAATTTTCTGTTTTCCTGCAGGTGTTTCACTGGAGGAAGACATAAATTTCACTTTCTTGACCTTGACGGTTGAGTCAGTCACCTTAGGTGTATTTTCAACTGTAGGCTCAGGTGTCGGTTCAGGTAGGTCCTCTAAGTCTACTGAGTTGTCAGTTTTCTCCTGAGGCTGAGGCACATAGTTTGCATTGAAAGGTGGAGGAATTTCGTGAAAACCTAGGCCTACAGGCTTCTTAGACTGTCTTTGGGCATCTAAGACTTTCCCTAGGTTTAGGCTCGAATTCCTAAACTTTTCCAGCTTGCTATTTGCCTCGGCTACCTTAACCTTGGTCTCGGCTAGCTCTATGTCCTTGTCTTTCAGACTTTTGGTCAAGGCCTCTACGTGCTCATACATAAGCTCTATCCTAACACACTGCTCACTCAGTTTGTCTTTTAGAACTATTACGTCTTGAGCATCAGCCTTAAGCTTTTCCTTTAAATCTTGTTTTATATCATTTAGGCTAGCGTTTTCAATTTTTAAATTTTCATTTTGAGCAGCTATGGTCTTATGTGAGTCTAAGACTAGAGTTAACCTATCATTAGAACTAACACATAAAGCACATAATTCACGAAATAGAGAATAAGAAAGACTAACCGTAGAGTTATCAGATTCCACGTTGGCCATCTGAGCAGCAAACTCCAGCACGGTCTGATCATTCGCTTTCTCTACCCACATCGGACTGCTGTCCCTTGTGGTCTGCTCGTCTTTTTCACAACCATTCTCTGTAACTTCAGCCATGAAAGCTCTAGCATTGGACTCAGGATGTGAACTCCAGTCATAAGTACCATCTAGCTGTCTGTCAGAAGTGACATTGGATATTAGACCCGCTAGATTGGCTTGACCAGATGAAGAACTCGGAAGGTATCTCTGTTGGGACTGATTTTGGTACTGTCCTTGATGCTGACTCTGTCCTTGGTATGAGTCTACCTTCGGTCTTTGACACT
Organism: Centrapalus pauciflorus; assembly: GCA_020465985.1. NCBI lineage: Eukaryota > Viridiplantae > Streptophyta > Magnoliopsida > Asterales > Asteraceae > Centrapalus > Centrapalus pauciflorus. The sequence continues at coordinate 40,996 of JAANYP010001476.1, read as the reverse complement.
CCCTGGCGAAGTGTCCCAATCCCTGACAGTTGTAGCATTTGACCTTAGACTTATCAAATCCTATCCCTTTGTTGTTCATTTGCAGATTCCTCCCAGTTCTCTTGATGAATCTTTTTACCCTCTGGGTCACCATGGCCAGTTGCCACTTAAGATCCATTTCCTCTAAGTCATCAGGGTCGACCTGATCGTAATCTTCATCCCAAAGAGCCGGATCATTGATCTTCCCTTGAACACAATTTCCATAAGCGGCCACAAACGAAGCAAGTAGATTCAGATGCTCTTCCGCTGACTTTGCGCTCATTGGCATCTTCGAATAGCTCTGACTGGTCGATGCCTGTTGGACTTGAGGTTGCGGTTCTTCCGATCTTCCTAACCCTAAGAACGCGCGATTCAGTGAGTCTTCGGACTCTGGTGGCGATGACGTTTCTCCGGTGAAAAACGCTGTAGCACTCTTCGGTTCAGCTGTCACTGATGATTTAGATGTCTTTCCAAAATACATTGCCGGATTCTGGACTTGCTCGTAATCAGTCTCAGCCTTAATCATTTCGAAGTGATATGCCCTCAACGTTCCCACAATGTCATCAAGTGATTGAGCATAATATTTGTCTTCATTCAGCTTAATCATTGCCACGTACATAGCCCATTTGGCTGGTAGGGCATCAAGAAGCTTGTTGTTCTTGTCAGTGTCCGAATACTCAATGCCATGACTTTCAAGCTCTGTTATCAGATGATAGAACCGTGTGATAATATCATCTAACTGTTCATCCTTAAGAGCCTTGAAAATCGCAAACTGTTGGGTCAACAGCTCTGTACGCTTTCTACGTACCCGTGGATTACCTTCACACCTTTTCTGGAGAGATTCCCAAAGTTCCTTCGACGTCCTTTGAGTCCGAAATGTGTGCAAGATATCTTGAGGTAAAGCCATACGGATAATTGAGAAAGCCTTGTTTTCAGCTTCAAATAGTTTCTTGTCATCCTCTTTCATCATTTGGTATGACAAAACCTTTTGACGGCCTTCTACTTCAGATACTGGTGGAATGTACCCTTCATCTATGCACACCCACATGCGCATATCGTTGAATCGTACAAAATCCGTAAATCTGTCCTTCCACCAGTAATAGTCCTCAACTTTCATCAGCTTAGGCGGTGCATTTGCCTTCCCAACTTCGTGATCCATCTCAAGGAATTTCTGAAGGTTTGACATCTTTTCTGAAAGATATTGAATTTTAACTTAATTAATTTAATTCTAAACTGACTTAGATTAACTTATTCGAATCTAGATAGATTCGAAACTAATTAATATTAAATCTTTTGAAATTAAATTCGATTAAGTCTTAAGAGTCAATTAGATTCGAAATAATGTCAGATTCGAACAACTCCTTAGATTCGAAGTTATATCAGATTCGAAGAACTACGTAGATTCGAAGATACTTAGAATCGAAGGCACAGCAGACTCGAAAATCAGCAGATTCGAAACACTAGATTCGAAATAATACTAGATTCGAAATAAACTCGACACTAAACTAGACTCGAGATCCTATTCGAATGAAGCAACAGATTCGAAACAAAGTAGATTCGAAACTCTCTGAAATTGACTCGAAAGGAGCGTATTTAGGATAGACTCGAAAAGAAAGTAAAACCCTAATGACCCCTATAGATTCGAGCGCCGCAAACTCGAAAAACGGCTAACACTTTGATTTTTTTGACGTTTTACAGATTAAACCACTATTTTTCAAACGAAAAAATAATGATTTCGACTAAAAATGTGAAAAACAACAAAGTGTTTCCCGAATATGAATTTGCTAAGCTCAAAACCACGTTTTTGAGAGCAAAACCGTCCAACTAGCGTCAAGAAACCTAGAATGTATCTGATGAACACGAAGAACACCAAGAACACTCCGTAGGCTCTGATACCACTTGTAAGGTCTACGACTGCAAGATCTATCTAGACGCGGATCCGTGAACGAGTGCGGAATCCTCGTTGACGGTCAGACGGACAACTCTCAACCAACGGAAACACGGAGACTATTAGACGCTGAACGAACGACACACGAACGATCCTACGTACTAATTCTCTCCGAAACGGCACTCACCTAGCTGATAAACTCGAGATCGCCCTTTGCTCAATTCCTCACTAATTCTGCAAAAAGTCACTTAATGATTCGAGTCTATCCCTAATTATAGACCCTGATTCGAGTCTGTTGTGGGCCAACCTCGAATCTGGCCTAAGGCCCATTCGAATCTGTCCATCTGACAGACTCGAATCTAGCCCATTCGAATCTAAGGATACATTCGAATCTATCACAGATTCGAATGTCTTCCTTTACCTATTCGAATCTAGCCAATACACTTAAACACTTAAGTGATGAAACTTATGTTTTAACTTATGCTTGAGTTAATCTTTGACCTTTATGTTTGAACTTCTTGTAATACGTTACATCAAGTTCAAACAGACAATCAATAACAGACAAGCACATATTAAACATATATATCAAAATACTTGTTAATACTCAGAATATTACCTAAACCATAATGCAGATCGATTAGACTGCTATCGTCACACAGGGTGTACCAACATGATTTGTGCTCCATTAAATGTTTTACCTGCGTAGTAAATATCCACTGGCTTTTTCGTTAACCTTTGGCCTAATACAGCACCAACTGCATAGTCACTCGCATCACACATGATCTCAAAAGGTTGAGACCAATCCGGAGATTGCAGAATCGACGCTTCGGTTAATTTCAATTTAAGCTTCTCAAATGCTTTCATACAAGCTTCATCGAAATTAAACTCACATATTTAGATAGAAGATTGCACAACAGCCTAGAGATTTCACAGAAGTCCTTGACTTACCGCCGATAGAAACCAGCGTGTCCTAGGAATGATCTTATGCCCTTTACATTGGTGGGAGGTGGAAGTGATGAAATTAATTGAACTTTCGCCTTTATCTACTTCCATGCATTTTTCGGACACGATGTGACCTAAGACTACCCCTTCTTTTACCGTGAAGTGGCTTTTCTCCCAACTCAATACTAGTTTGGTTTCAGTGCATCTCTTAAGCACCTTCTCTAAGTGTCCTAGACAATCTTCGAATGTCTTATCAAATATGGAAAAATCGTCCATAAATAACTCAAGAGAACTACCCACCATGTCTGAAAAGATTGCCAGCATACAACATTGAAATGTGCCGGGTGCATTACAAAGGTGCCAAATGGACAAGTAAATGTGGTTTTCTCTTGATCCTCTGGATGGATCGGAATTTGATTATAACCAAAGTATCCCTCCAGGAAACAGTAAAACATCTGTCCTGCTAACTTTTCCACTATTGGATCTATAAACGGTAGTGGAAATGATCCTTAGAAGTAGCAGAGTTGAGTTTTCTGTAATCAATACATACTCTCCAACCAGTTACAGGGTGAGTAGTTATTTTTCCTCCATCTTCCGTGTCAATCACTGTGATTCCAGACTTTTTGGATACAATTTGGGTTGGACTAACCCATTTGCTATCGGATATGGGATATATGATCCCAGCGTCTAACCATTTTATTACCTCTTTTTTTAACTACCTCACTTAAATTAGGATTTAGTCTTCTTTGTGCATCCCGTGTGGTTTAGCTTCTGGATCAGTAATGATTCGGTGCATACACAAAGTGGGACTGATTCCTTTTAAATCAGCTTTAGTCCATCCTACTGCCTCTATATATTTGATTAATACTTGCAGTAAAGCTTTCTCTTGTGCTTCGGTCAGATCTGATGAAATTATGACAAGCAAAGGGTCATTCTGACCTAGGAAAGCATACTTTAAATGAACTGGCAAATCCTTCATTTATAGAACAGGTGGTTGTTCCATTGAAGCTTTTGCTGATTGAGGTAAATCAGTAGGTAATTTTTCAGTCCTATGGGTCCATGGCGGTTGTTTCACTTCTAATGTGGATCAATGACTACCTCTACTTTTTTACATTTGTGAGAATTCATTTTAGCTATATCATGCTCAAATAAGAACAACTCAGTAGGGTCCTTGGTATTAATAAACGAACTATGCTGCTGCGCAAGTTCGTCCACCATATTCTGTCAGATAACACTCTGAATCGATAGCAGCGGCGTTTGAAGCATTGATCACAATAAATCTCAGCTTGCGATTACCAAATGCAATATCTACGGCTCCCGTCCTACAATTAATTATTTGAGCATTAATTGTGGCTAAGAAAGGCCTGCCTAGAATAATAGGCGGTTGGTTATCTCCTATGGAACTCTCAGTATCTAGGACTAGGAAATCAACTGCATAATAAAAGTCTTCAACTTTAACTATGACATCTGATAAAATACTCCTTAGCCTCTTGGTCGATCGATCTTCCAGCTGTAAGATTATGTCAGTTGTCTGTAACTGACCCAGATCGTGTTTGTGAAACAAGTTTCTAGGTAAAATATTAACACTAGCTCCAAGAACAAGTAATGCCTTTTTAATCTGCACATTACCAATCGTCACCGGAATCAAGGGTTATCCTGGATCTTTAAACTTAGGAGGCAAAGAAATCAAAACTATTGCACTTAATTGTTCAGTCAGATTCATCTGCTTAGGGAGCGAGACCTTGAACTTTCTCTTTTGTGTGCAAAGATCTTTTAAGAATTTGGCATAAGAGGGAACCTGCTGAATAGCCTTGATCAAGGGAATATTGATCTTAACTTGATTAAACAACTCCCACAGATCTTCTAGTTGTGGGCCTTTTTTGCCATAAGGAGAAGATTTAGGATTCTCTAAAGCAGTCGGGTAAGGAGGAGGAACTGAGGTGTCCTGATCCTTAAACGCCTCCCCAACATTGGCAGTTGGAATATATGCTTTAATCGGTTCTTTGAAAGTTACTTTCTTAGAAATTCCTTCTTTGGATCCTCTTTCTCTTCATACACTACCTCAGTGTCGGTATCTTCTTCTGCCTCTTGTTCTTTAGGCATCTCAATCTTATTATCTACCTATCTACCACTTCTCAAAGTGGTTACCTTCGATACCTCATCTACTTCATTTATCTCATGCTTTTTATCTTTATTATGAGCGTGTGAAGGATTGGGAATATTATTGCTAGGAAGCTGTCCCTCTTCACGTCTTGTAAGTGACTCAACTATCTGACCCATTTGTTGTCTCAACATCTCCATGGTCATAGTACTAATAGCTGACTGTTGATACATAAATTCTGCAAATTCAGATGATTGCAAAGAAGACATATTTGTTTCCACTTGAAAATGTGGTTGATAACATTAGTTTGACTTATAATATCTCTCATCCTTAGCTGCAAAAGTAGAACCATATTGATATTCTCTTTTTGGTGGTTCATATCTTGGTTTAGATTGATGATAGGTAGGTTGATCATTCTTCCACTAGAAGTTAGGATCTCCATCCCGGATTATAGGTATCGGAAAATGGGTTATCCCTTTCCTTATGCGCTCTAAAACCTTAAACTTCATTAGCGAATTTCCCACTGGATTGCACTTGAGGACATGCTTTGGAATGATGAGATGGATCACCACATGTGACACAGTTAACTGATATGTTAGGGTTTGAACTAACCCCTTCATCATTTGATCCATTTTCTTACCTAATTCTAGAATTTCACTCTTAACCTCACGTTTCCAGGCATTATCTATACCCGTAACCTGAACTCCTATGCTGTTTTCAGAACTAGCTTGAACTTTGAGACTTTTACCGAGTTGATTTAATAACTCCCAAGCCTCATCATCTTCTTTCGCTAAAAATGTGCCTCCCGTGGCAGCAATAATCATATTACGACTCTCTTGACTTACACCATCAAAAAATATTTTGATAAGCATCCATTTGGGTACTTCATGATGTGGACAAGCTCTTAATAGCTCATTCATACGATCAAAAGCTTCGTAGAATTGTTCACTGGGTTTTTCTTTAAATCCGGTTATTTCCATTCTTTTCTCAATAGTTTTACTAATGGGATTGTATTCGTTGAGAAATTCTCACTTCATTTGATCCCATGTTGTAATGCTATTGGTCGGTAACGAAACGAACCAATTTTTTGCTTTCTCTGTCAACGAGATAGGAAATAACGAAGTTTTAAACCGTCGGTGGTTATACTTCGAACATGGTTTGCTCTACAAATAGATGTGAATTCAACTACATTTTCATATGGTTCCTCACTTGGCATCCCTCGGAAGAACGGAAGAATTTGAAATGATTGAGGACAAACTTCGGGTTCGTTCTCATTTTCAGGATAACGGATCGGAGAAGGGTCGGGCACATCACCAGGGCGGTGATTTGACTCAACCATACGTCTCGCCTGTTCTCCCATCGTAACAAATACGCACTCAAGTTCTTCTTGATCACGATTTCTTGGCAAAATCGGCTGATCTTCTTAATTAGGAATTTCTAAAGTGGGAATTTGTTCCTCTAGTTCGTTTGAATTCTCCGTGATTAATTTTTGTTGTTATTAGAACCTGACAGTCTTTCGGTTAGATTTAGCTACTTTTTCGATTTCAGATTCGAATCATAGCGGCAATCCTTTGCTGATCGATGTGTGAGCAAAAACAATTAAAAACTTTAAATTAAATTACCTAATTAAACTAATTATATATTTTATGGTAAAGTAGAGGACTACGATTACCTTTTGAATTTTTTAATTTTTATTTGATTTTTAATAATAATAACTAAAGACTAAAATCAAATTAAATTAAAGTACTTTAAACTTAAAACTTAAAACTAAGGTTAAAACTAACTTCTAGCCCTAACTAACGTTACCATTCCTCGGCAACGGTGCCAAAAATCTAACGAGCCGTCGTTGTGGCCCGTAGAAATAACCTTAAATCTAACCATTTAGCTTAGTGAACTAAAGGTCGAATCCGCAGGGAGTGCGTATGTAATTAGGATTACTTAGCTAGTTTCTTTAGTTTATTAAAAACAATTAAATTGTAAAATGATTGAATTGTTTGGAATAATGATTACGCATATATTATAACTAAATTAATGGCAAATAATTAACGGATTGATTATCAAAGAAAGTAAAGACAACCATTTATGTAATCACTACGACATAAATTATTACCCACTTGAATTTCATGCAACAATGGCATAGACATAATTAGTTGCGGGTTAAATTAATCATAATTGTTTTAACCAATAACTCTCGGCATAGCGCATGCAACGTTAATTACTTGTCTTTATCCCTAAGCTAATGGACTCGGCACAAACTGTGGCACCCTTGCCATGATAACCGTAATCACAACACCCATGATTAATCACCATACATAAAACATTACACAATGATCTGAAAGTACTTAACACAATGCGGAAGCAATAAACTACATGATTAAAATACAAGTCATAAACACCCTATGGTGCTACAAGGTTCCATTTTAAGTCTACATACTCAATACATTATTACAAACTTCCCAAATATTACAACATTGGTCTTGCATTTCAATTACCGATTGAGTAATGGTGGTCCTCAGAAACTTCAATAAAATGACCTAATAGAAGGTCCGACAGCGGATTTTCCTTTTCCTGTAAAAATGTGAGCAACTATGGGGTAAGCAAAGCTTAGTGAGTACAGAGATTAGATATTCAGCATATATATATGCAGCACATAAGGATAACACAGGCAACACACGCCATATACCCTCTTTGTACTCAACGTACGAAAACGAGCCGCATCTCCATTGTGCCATTGCACGGAATTACACATTCAATTGAGGCAGACATTACCATCCGGAATGCTACACCTACCCATCAGGACCTCGGAGGGATCAACTCCAGGTCATATAGCCTTGGTAGCATCAAATTATCAATCATTGCTCGAAAGCCCATCAGATGATGCACAACAAAGATATGGACATGCAACAAGCAACAATGTGCATCAACAATTACGCAAGTCGGTAGATTTCCAAATAGATGATCTTCAAAAGATTGTGCACTCATAGGCATCTTTGTATAGTGTTGAGAAGTGGATGCTGAATGGGTCGGTTTTTCTTGCGTCTTAGAACACCCTAAGAATGCCCGACTACTAGTTTTTTCTGACTCAAATGGGATGGGCTCTGCTCCCGTGTAGAATGTTGTAGCTGACTTCAGTTCACTTGCGATCGACGGTTTTTTCTTTCCAAAATACATTTCTGGATCTTGGACTTGATCGTATTCCCTTTCTTTCTTTTGTAACTGAAAGTTGTAAGCCCTCAGTGTTCCTATAACACCTTCTAGAGTGAGAGTCTCAAGTTTTTCTTCGTCATGCTTGATCAGTGTTGTGTACATTTCCCACTTCGCAGGTAAAGCATCAAGAAGCTTCTCTATTTTCTCAGTCTCTCTATAATCAACATTGTGATTATCCAGCTCTGTTAGTAAGCGATAGAATCTTGTGATAGTCTCATCCAGCTTTTCGGTTTTCAATGCTTTGAAAATTGCGAAATGTTGTTTCAGCATCTCGGTCCGTCCCTTGCGAACCCTCGGATTTCCCTCACACCTCTTCTCGAGAGCATCCCATAGCTCTTTGGAAGTTCGATGATTCCTTAAAGTGTGTAGAATCTCCTGAGGTAACGTCGTACGAATAATAGAGAATGCTCGGTTCTCGGCCTCATAAAGTTTCTTATCACCATCCTTCATTTTCTGATATGTTAAGACTCTTTGATGACTTTCGAACTCTTGCATAGGTGGAACATATCCCTCATCGATACAAATCCACATGCGCATATCTTTGAAACGAGCAAAGTCTGCGAACCTATCCTTCCACCAATAGTAGTCTTCCAACTTCATCAGTTTTGGCGGAGAATTTGCCTTGCCGACCTCATGATCCGTTTCAATGAACTTTTGCAAACTTGACATCCTATCTAAACCTTTTGTTTTCGAACTTAAATAATTTAATTTAAAATTAATTTAAAATAAATACCTTCGAACTTAGGTAAGTTCGAATTAATTTAATCTTAAATTCGTTTGAAAATTAATTTCGAATTTATGTAAGTTCGAAATCAACAAGTTCGACTGACTGAGAAGTTCGTAAAGCTGTGCCAAGTTCTAACCACTGACAAGTTCGAATAGTACTTAATTTTATGAGAAGTTTGAAATCTGACAAATTCGACGATATCAAGTTCGAATTTCGGCCAAATTCGAATGAAGCCCTAAATTAAATTCGAGAGGAGCGTATTTCTGACAAGTTCGAGTGAACCCTAATACCCCCTATGTTCGAGCGCCGCAAGTTCGAGAAACTGCCAAAAATTCAATTTTTTCAAGTTTTCAGATTAAACCAATGTTTTTTAAGTTAAAAACAATGATTTCGACTGAAAAAGTGAACCGATAAGAATTTTTCTCCGTTATTTTGCTTGTATAACTCGAAAACCTTATGAAAAACGTGATTTCTCCGTCACAAATGCCAAGAAACCTGGAATGTTTAATATGAACGTGAAGAACACGATGAACACCCTTATGGCTCTGATAGCACTTGTAAGGTCACCTACCTACGGGTCCAATCTTGACGCGACACCGTCCAATGAGTGCGGAATCCTCGTTAGGGGTTTAACGGATTGACCACACACACGAAACACGGAGACCAACACGATGATAGACGCAATGACGAACGTCCCGACACGTGAATCTCTCCAAGAACACTCTGCTAATCGCACACAAGTTCGTAATCGCCTTACACACGAATTTCTACAAAGACATGAACTAATATAAAAGATTATCTACACTTAGACTGCTATCGTCACGTCACATAGGATGCACTAACAGCACTAAAATCCAACCTTTTCGTTTTCTTGATTTGATGAAGATGATAGCCGAAAGAGAGAGAGTGTGTGTGTGAGTTGAAATGAAGAAATGAAAGACTCCTAGTCCTTTATTTCCAAACTTTTGGCTTATTGCGCTTTTAGTCCCTGTACTTATCCGATTTTATTAAGTAAAGATTCCATCTTTATTTTATCATCAATAATCAATTATAATTCATCATTCTTAATAAATAAAAATTGGAATTCTCAAATTCCTTAATTTCTTAACATAACAACCAACTTTTAAAATTTCCAAATACATAATCATCTTTCATAATCCAACTTAATTACATTAAATTCAAATTCAAACTAATTAACCCCTATCAACACATATAGTATTTCAATCAACACAAAATACATCAAAACGTAAATTGAAATTCAAAAAAAGTAAAACTTAGCCGTAGATCCTCCGCAAACGGCTATGGTATTTAGCCGCTCATCGTATGCTCTTCACCGGGAATGATCGGAGACATCGTCATCAGCTTGAAAACACCTTCTTCGTACTTGACTCATGAATCCTCTCCCGCAAGGCTTCCCCACTTCTTTCAACACTTTCAGGGCCTCCCAAAATGTTCACCATCGACCTCTATTTGTAGAGGAGGTGAGATTAGGGTTTCTGGGGTAAAACATGCGTGTGGTTTCATTTTGCGCCGCACCAGCGTAGGCCTGGGCGTAGGCCTACGCCCCCCCTGCGTTGGGGGTACGGCATGGGCTACGCTGGGCTGCGCTGGAAGTGATCTCTAACTCTGAAAAGTTCTGTTTTGCAGCGTAGGGTGGCGCTGGCCTGCGCCCCCTTCGGCTCGAATAACGCTGAATTTTCTCGAGTTGCTTCCATTTGACTTCTTGACCCTGAAACATAATTTTGGAGTAATAATAACAAAGTTACGAAGCCTCGGTTTTTAAAACGAACCTAAAATGATATGAAAATACATAAAAATAATAGTCTTATCAGCCTCCCAGAACAACCCCCTTGTTCCCGTATTCCTTGGTGATGATGTTGTAAAGCATCCATCAGTCACCACCATGTTAACCATTAAACACACCAACTACGCAGCAAACTTAACCATTCCCAAAAACTACATTGGGAAAGGTTTTGAACAAATGCTGGAGTTCCTGCAAGCCCATCCCCTTAACTATGATATGACTGCCACTCCTGGAGTCATGTTTCAGGAGATGGTGTATGAGTTTTGGTACACCTGCTCCTACAATCCGGCTACCAAAACTATAAGGGGAACAATTCTCAACACCTCAAAAACTATTGAGATCACTGCAGCTCTTCTTCAATAAGTACTTCACCTTCCTGTTGCTGCAAAGTATGACAAACCACAGCCAGAAAATGAATAAATGGGCAATCTGCTACACTGTTGTGGTGTGTCAGAACCAAGAGTTGGTGCAACCTTATTCAAGAAGGAGCTTGCACCAACATACAGCTTTCTCTTCGCCTCTGTGGTGATGAGCCTAAGCTGCAAAGTTGGTTCTTTCGATCAGCTTAGCAGGGATAAAGTTCAAGTAGCCTTACAGTTTGTGGATGGGACCACCCTCAATATGGCCAAATGGATAATCTCAAATCTGAGGACCTTTGTGGAGCAAGAACAGCGTCCCCCTGCTGTTAGATACCCCAGATTTTTGAGCCTAATATTCAAACATGTTTGTGGTGAGCATCTCTACAACTCACAACCTTACTTGACAACTATGGTGTTTCCTGTCATTGGAAACAGAGTATTTTACACCCCCGTTCTTGCTGATGAACCACCTCTTGCGACACCAATGAGGAGGCTTCTTGGTTTACTGGAAGGACCTTCTTCCCAAAAGGTGAATCCAACTCCTGCTCTCGCTGGAAAATCCAAATCACGGACTAGAAAGGCAAAGCATGACTTAAAGTCTGGTGAAGTTAGGCCTGTCACCAAGAAGGCTAAAACAGAAAAGTCTGCACCCTCAGCCCAGTGGCTGAGGGGGAGCAGGCTGGTCTCCCTGTTTCAACTATTGAACCTAAAGCCTTTGTGGCGAGTAGCTCTGTGGCAGCTAAGACTATGGAACATGTTCAATCACCTGTTTGTAGCCCAGTCTCCTCACCAGTCTAAACAAATTAGCCTACCACCTCTCCTCAATCCCCCACTCAATCCTACTCCAGGCAAAGGAGAAAATTCTTAGCCAGAATGAAAACCTCCACCACTCACACAAGCCCCTCTGACCCCTCTCAACAGGAGTCAGTTGAAAAAGAGGCAACCCCTGCTGCATTTTTTTCTCCTATTTTGGGAGAGGGAGCAGCCTCTATGAAGCATGCCTCATTCAAGCCTGAGTCTACCCTGGGTCAGCCTAAGCCCTCTGGTTCCTCACAAAAGGATCCAGTTGTACAAATTGAGTCAGCCACATCATCTATCACTGTCTCTCAACAGGTTGGGGATAATGAATGACAGGAGAACTCTTCACTTCACATAGTCTCCATCTCATATTTCTCCTTCACATCCTGAGTCTACACAAGGCACCAAACCTGCTGGTATAAGCCAACCAGCAGATCAGCCTTCCAATTCTGCTCCTCATGATGCTGATGTTCCATCCCCAACAGCTGCTGAAGGACCAATTTCCCAAGCTGATGACCCTCAGGGTATAGAACACCCCTTTGGTGAAGCTGCTCCCCAAGTGCAAATTTCATCATCAGTTTTCACCACTGATGATGTTGAAATGCACATCTCCTCTCCCCATGATGAGGTGCCTCAAAACCAAGGCACTACTGAGGGAACCACCCATGGCTTTAATGAGGGTGTCACAATACCAGTGACATTTGAAAGGCAAACATCCCCCTCAGCCTCACTTCATGAAGCAGGTTCAGCCACTGCTGAAGGTATTCTTGACCCCTCAAAATTGAGTCATTTGACTTATGCCCAGGTCATGGAACTTCTTTCCAATGTCCCTCTACCATCATCCAGTGGTCCTCACACTCCTCAATCCTCACCATAACAATTATCTCCATCCACACAATCAAAACAATCCACCCATACTCCCCATCACCCAAAGATCTTCCTTTGAAGGAACAGCTTTCTGTGTTGTCCAACAAAGTTAGCTCTTTGGAAACCTCTTTGACAACCCTTCCATCTAACATTGAGACTCAATGTCTGCACTTTCCAACCCCTTCTCCCTAGCCTGATTATTCCTCTCAGCTACTTGCACTCACTGCACAGCTGCAACAACTCTCATCCTTACTTTCCTCTCCTCTATCACACCAAAAGGACTCTATGTCCAACCTGGCAGCTGTTTCCCAACAACTATCAAGTATTGCTGAAACCTGCTCTACAACACTGCCCTCCACCTTAGCGTCTCTTAATACCTTAGCGGTATCCCTGTCAAACTCTATGGAAGCAGGCTTTGATGATATGCATGAATCCATTGAACTAAATCTTGCACAACTTCAAGTCAAATGTTCACTAACTCTGACAGGGCTGCCAACTCTCAGGTTTCAACCTTTGCCGATTCTCATTCTTATTCCCTTGAAACTTGTATATCCCAGTTAGCAGAGGTGAAGGACAATGTGTCTTACTTAGTGCAAAGCCTGGTTGGTCCAAAACCTGTTCCCAAAACTGCTACAGCCAAACCTGTTGGATCCGTTCCCTCAGGCAGGACTGATGTTGAAGGCTCTTTGCCATATCCTTCAAAGGGGGAGAAGAAATTTGCCTCGAAGAAAAAGTCTAAGGGGGAGAAATCTTTATCTCCATCTAAGGAGAAATAAACCTCGGTTGGCCAAGCAGCAAGTCAAATACAAACTGGTGATGTTGCAGGTACTTCCATAGTCTCTGAGAAAGCTGTTGAGCTTACTCAGGCTAGAACTCCAAGCCTTGCACCATCTAACGGAGAGGAATCTATTCTTTGGGACAGGCTGGGAAAAATAAGACAGTTAATCTTAGAAGAATCTAAGGAAGAAGAAGAGGAAGCTGAATTATCTTGTCCAAACCAGCCAAATGCAAAGGGAAAGCTGTTGTGGACATTAATGCTCAAAATCCCCTTCAACTCAAATATGAAAAAGCTCAAGCCAAAGACATGGGTCTTCCACTGGATACTTATTATAAGTGGAAACAAGAGCAGGCTGAGATCTTTGAAAGAAAGAAGAAGGAGGAAGCCTCTGTGAAAGCTGCTCGAGCCTTTGCTGCCAAGGAGGCAAGAAAAACTAAAATGCCTTCCTTCGAAGTTCAAAGGAAGCTGGTGGAAGCTGCTAAGGAGTCAGTCATTGGCAAATAGGGTGAAAAAGAGCAAGGTTCAAAGGTCTTAGTGACCGAGGCAAAGGCTGTATCCTTTGTCCCTTCATCAGCAAACACTCAGTTCTACTTTGACAATATGGAAAGGAAAAAGTTCTTTGATGTAACTGACAAAAGACTTGCCAAGGAGACAATTATCAAAGTTGTTCCCATTTCAAGGAAAAATACACAGTGAAGGTTTCAAATCACAAGGCTTACTGCTGAAGGTCCTGAACTGGAAACTTATGAATCCACTTTTGTTGCCAATATGGGATACAGAGAATGGGTAGAACTAGCAGTTGCCCTGAGCAGCTCAAAATCTGATAATGCTAAAACTGTCAAGGCATATGTGAAAAAGCTTATGGAGAAGGTAAGAGATCTAGGCTTGATTTCAAAATAAATGATCAAAGGTACTTCAAAAGTAGAAATTAAGATCAAGCCTAGGAGACAGAAGAGAGACAAAGAGCGTGATGAATCAGTACAAATGATTGAGCAGGGCCTCTACACTGTTGAGATCAGAGGAGTTGATCACAACTTGCATGTAGGTGTTGAACCTGAAGAAGGCAAGTTCATTGAAGAGCCTAAAGTAAGGGTATTCTTTGTGGATCCTCTGACTAAAAGAATGTGTTTTCAGAGAGCTTAAGATCTTCACAAAGCTTGTCTCAAACAAATCAAAGCCTTCAGACTCTCTAATGCCTTTAAAAAGCATGCCAGATGGAGAGTTGTCATATGGGATCAGCTTATAGCCTTCTATAGAAGAGGAGAACTTGAGAGCCCTGAATTTATGTTCCTCATAAATGAGTTAGAAGAAAATGAAGCCAGAATAGATCGGGCTCAAAAGAGAGCTGAGGAACAGTAACAATGTCCATCTACTAGTAATGAGTAGATGAAGAATGGAAGCTATCCATTAGTTGGACAGGCTTACCATTATTTTCATTGTACATAAGTTGTACTTTTTTTTCCTTATTACATTTGTTGTAATTTACTCCACTACATTAGTTGTACTTGTAAAAACATTTGTTGTTTCAATCAATATTAGTACGTATAAACTGATCTTTTACCTTACCTCAATGTTGTATTTTCATTTCTGCAACTATAATGTAAATGTATATAGTGATCATTGATAAAATCAGCTTAGGATGACTAGTGCAAATAGAGGAAGATTGTTAGGCACAAAAAGGCCTCAATCAAACCTGTTCTATATCATAGGGGGAGATTATCAATCAAACCTGTTTGATACTCTTAAAGGAAAATCTTAGGATGTTCTAATGCCTTATTGAAACTTGATAAGTGATTTGCAATATAAGCCCAAAGTTGTTTACACTGTTACATTCGTTATAACTTGGCAGATTGCCAAAACTGTCTCAAATTGTTGGACAAGTTAGGCATAAACTGTCTACGCTGTTCATGCTTGTTGGATAGCTTTGACCCAAACTATGTGATCTGTTCTTTGTGAACAGGTTCTACACTTTACGGAATTTATTTCCATGTCATCATGTAAAGTCTTGGATGTGAAGATCAGTTTACAAGTCGAAGCCAAAGTGGAAAATCTAAAGCTGCTTTCTCTGCATAAGCTGTTCCTATAGATGAAGACAAAGAGGATATTTGAAATGAATGACAGACCATTTTTTATATAAAAATGGCTATACATGAAGAGGAAAGGTTTAAAGTTGACATTCCTTTTTAACGTGAAGTAGTATGCAACAGAGACAAAAAGGAAAAGACAAAGATTCTGCTACAAAAGGGATAAATTTTGTTCACTGAGTGAGTATATAAAGAAGCTTCTAAGGAATTAGATAGAACTAAGAGAGACATCCACAAGATCAAAACGTGCAAAAAAATTGTGTTTTCATGCATGCAAGTTTTGATGTTCAACTGAGAATAGAATAGTAAGAGTGTGTCTAAGTTAATCTTGTTCAATGCTATTTGTCTGTGTCTTGTAAAACAGTGAGTGCATCCTAGTGAGCGAATTCATTATAACTACTCTTCTATTAATTGTTCATCTGTTGTTTCTGTCATCTCTGTTTGAACCATTCCACAATTCAAACCTGTTTGTAATTAACACTTGTTAATATACACATACAAACTTTGAGAAAAAATGTGTTGAAATTTTGATAAGCTGTATTCCCCCCCCCCCCCCCCCCCTCTACAGCTTACTGGAAGATAATTGGGAAAGCTGTTGGGACCTACAAAGTCAAAGAGGTAATTGGTTCTCATTTCTTAGTCATATGAAGGTTTGTATTAGCATCTCTGCTTAAAGTTATGTATTCTATGAAACCTAAAAATAATTTTACTACATATAGTAATTCTTTATTACATTCATGATCTCATGAACATCTAAGTTAATAATATATTTATTAAATATTTAAACAACCCATTCTTATAGTTTTCTAAAAAACTAATTTTAGAGTCTTTTTAGAAGTTAATAATAATAATAATACTCAAATAACATAAATAAAAAAAGGGTTAATTGTGCAAAATATCACCAACTTGTCAGGTTTTTGTGATTAAAACCCCAAACCATTTTTCGTTGCATAGAAAACCTCAAACTAACTAAAAATCAGTAAATCAAGGTTTTATCAATGGATAACCGGCTTAAACCGGTTATTAATCCTACGTGGACTGGTGAATAACCTACGTGGAATAAATTTTAATTTTTGAAATCAATTATCAAGTATTACACATCATTTAAAACATCGTTTACAATTTTTAATTGTAATTTTTAAACTGGATTACATCATCAACGGGTGTTTAAATGATGTGTGATACTTGACAATCAGTTTCAACAACAAAAATTTATTCCACGTAGGTTATTTACAGGTCCACGTAGGATTAATAACTGGTTTCAACCGGTTACCCATTGATAAAACCTTGATTTACTGAGTTTTAGTTAGTTCGGGGTTTTCTATGCAACGAAAATGGTTCGGGGTTTTAATCACAAAAAACTGAGAAGTTGGAGGTTTTTTGCGTAATTATCTCTAAAAAAACTCAGACACAAACCCATTCTTTTAAGCCTAATAGCTACATGAATAGTTGCTGCATGTTGGAGAAACACTTTCATGAATATTAGTGCATGTTAGAAAAACCCTCTAAGGTCACAATATCAATTTTTGGTGCATGTTAGAGAATCCCATGGTTAATATTGTTGCAACTTTAAGTACTGTAAATATAGATTGCTGCTTGGCCTTGGCTTACAGCTACGGTCATTTGTAAGGGAAGAGGCCTCTCATGGAAGGTAACTAACTCTTCTAAATTTATCGCCTTTTATGCATTGTTGTATATATCTTTTCTTTATATGACGATATAATGTATATATGTAATATGTACAGAGAGCACCAATCAATCCTTTTAATCGTGAAGGCAAGCCATCGACAACACAAGGGGGTCCACTTGGTGGGATGGGGTAAGTTGTGGACACATTAGAATTTTGGTAATGTACTTTATAGTCATATATCTGAGTATATGATCGGTTTATCGTATTATGTTTTACCGAAGTGGCAGTATAACGAGAGGCTTTAGAGGTGTTTTTAATGTATCATAGAATCATCTCGATTTTAAACTAAGTTTCGGTGCTTGTGAGCCTTCTCCTGTGACGGCCAAGCAGTTCTACATAAAGCTTTTGTCTTTAACTTATATGTGTATTTTAACGTATCATAGGATTGTCTCGATTTTAAGTATAAGGTCTATCGTGCAGAATTTTATATCGCCAGACATGATGGAACATGATAAGAACATAACGCAAACAGTACACGGTTCCAAATCTCAAGGGATTTTTGATGGTTTAAGTTAATAACCAAACGTATATGTTTTGTTTTACTACAGAACAGATCAAGGTTTATCATCATGGGAATTTGAGCGGTCAGCATTCTACATACCATGAGATTGTAACATCTCAGATTTGAGCCTGGTACGTGGATTTTAATCTATTGGCTATTTAATTTAATCTTATCGCGTTGGTCGAACAGAGTCCCGTTTAGTGGATATTACGCGTTGGGACAGAGCAATATGTGGCGCCTGATTATTAATTTAGCGGATTAATAATAATTATGATATAACGGCGTTAAATGGATTAAATTGATATAAATAGTGAAAATGTGGTATCGGGTTCGGGCTTTCTATTTTTAGAAAGCGTATATATGTGTGCATTCTTGACCTTGTTTCTCCTTTCCTCTCCTTGCACAAAATCATAAATAGTGTGTGTGTGTGTGTGTGTATGCGTGAGTGATCTGATCCCGAAAAGGTTGCATAGTTGAAGTGGATTGCTGAATTTCTTCTTCACCTTTGTGTTTTGAAGCCAAAAGGTAAGGATTGTTGAGTTCATCGGGTGCAAATTCATGGTTAATATTGTTAAATTTATGGGTTTGAGTTTAGGAGCTGTAGGGTTTAGTTTGGTGTAAGTTTTTGTAGGTTTTTGGTAATGAAATCGAGTTTAGGAGTTGAACCATCCCTGCTTTCGCGATGAACGACGAGCAAAGAGAGGAGCTACAGGAGGGTCGCGGTCGCGATCCTCGGTTAGGGTCGCGACGTGGCTGGGCTTAGCGCGACCGCGATAGGCCGGAGCGCGGGCCGCGATGCGGGGTCTGCTCCGGCTCGGGTTTGGCCTCTTTTGTCCGTTTCAGGGTTGTGTGTAGAGTCGAGTTTGGTTGATATAATTATGTTTGGATTTGTGTTGCCTCTCAATTGGGTTGGTGTTAACGTGTTAGGATCCGTTGCGCTTACAGGTTCGAGCCGACAGCGTACCGAGCCGCATTAGATTTCCGAGGTGCTGTTGATTTTGGGTATCGGTGAGTACTCGAGTTCTTTCAAAATGTGCGTATACTTTTATGAGTCGTTATGAGTTTTGATATGTGTATGAGACAGAGATATGGCGCACACGTATGAATTCATTTACCCTATACGTGTTATATGTGTTGAGTTGCAGGTGTCCGCAGTATGTGATCGCGCGGACGGACTGTCCCTAACCAGTCACGAAGTGTGAGACTGTGTAAATACAACAGTGTTTATTGCCAGGTTGCTCCTGTGCCTATTGTGTAGCTAACTGCTGATGTGTGTAGCCTATTAGCTGGGGAATGGCGTCCCCTTGAGCCGAGATGTGCATCGAGTACTTAGTATCTGTGTTATGTGTTGAGCTATATATGTGTTTGTGTATGCTATGTGCTTTATCTACAGAGTCTAACCCTCGTGTACTCATGAGTTTTCCAGCTTACGTTTTTGAGTCATACGTGTCTCAGGCAGCCATACAGTGGGATCACAGCCGCAGCAGCCGCAGAAGTAGGAGCCGGGTCGGATCAGAGACGTGTGTGTATATAATTGTTGCATGATGATGTCATCTTTGAGAACTTCTTGTTTTTTACTAACATGTGTATGATATTCAGTGTTCAGATGGTTTATGTGTATCTTTATCGGAAATGTGACTTGTCATGTTAAAGTTTTAAATTATCAGTGATTTAAGTTAATCCCCTGACATATGTACTATGAGATGTATGTGATTTTACCACTAAAGATTATATATTGACGTGGCATTTGTGTGCGAAAAGAAGGTGTTACACTTTGGTATCAGAACTTGTGGTTTCAGTATTGAGTATCGGTGGATGCTTGAGCTTTGACCGTGTTCAGATCCGTGGGATTCTTCCCCGAGACAGATTCTAGCGTAATTAACTGACCTAGGTTATTGTATAACACTGGGTGGTCTATCTGTTATCTTATATATTGTGATTTGTGCAAGTAATTATGACCGATCAGGGTAAGGGTTCGGGCGCAGGTAGACCAGCGGGGGACGAGTATATCCGTCGGTCAGAGCTTTGAGAGGTTTTAGCAGAGTTTTACTGTGAGCGGGAACAGGGTCTGGGTGTGGTTCTTCCGCCTATTAGTGGTACTTAATCAGGGGCTGGTGCATCTTCTTCTACTGTGAGAGGTGGGTCCTTTAAGGAGTTCATGACAGGAGTCCCACCTCAATTTAGAGGCGGCGGTGAGCCCGGTGCGGAGATGGCGTGGGAGAGAGAGATTGAGGCGGCTTTCCGAGTTGCTCATGTTGACCCGCGGGTTATTGTCGGTTATGCGACTGATCTACTAAGAGGAGGGGCTTCATAGTGGTGGAAGTCCATTGAGTCTTCAATGACTTCGTCGACAGCGTATGCTATGCCTTGGGAGCAGTTTCGCGCAGTTTTTGAGTTACAGTACAGTCCTCGTGATGAGCACCGGGAGATAGAGCGTCGTTTTCTTCACCTCCAGCAGGGTAGTTTGACTGTTCAGCAGTATGTAGATAGATTTAATGAGTATTCCCAGTTTGCACCCCAGCATGTTGATACAGAGATCCGAATGGCTGATGCCTTCATCAATGGTTTGCAGTCTGATATTCGTGCGTTTGTTAGACTTCACGATACTCCCACATTTGTGAGGGCTATAGAGATGGCCAGGGTGAGGGATAGAGAGATAGAAAGACAGAGGGGTCAGCCCCCAGTGCAGAGTTAGAGGACGGGGACATCTGAGCAGTCCCCTAGTTATTAGCGAGAGCCTAAAGATGCCCCGAGAGAGAGCCAGCCTGAGCAACAACGTTCACAGGGACAGGGTTCGGGGTCCCGTAGAGACAGAGACCGAGGTAGGGACCATAGGTCAAGGAGATCCGGTCAGGACCAGAGTTAGGGGCAGACTTCACATTTTAGTGTTCCCAGCCAGAGTCAAGGCAACATGGGGTAGGGGTCCCAGCCATCACGGAGTCGGGCTGATAGTTCATCTAGAGAGAGAGACTGCTAGAGATGTCGTCGTCATCATTCCGGATCTTGTATGCCTGAGCAGCCTAGTTGTTATCGTTGTGGACAGTATGGCCACACTTCCTTTACTTGTACTTCGAGGGATTCCCTATGCTTCCGTTGTGGGAGGCGAGGTCACATTGCTAGAGATTTTCCGGAGGCACCACCAGCTGTGCAGGGAGCGAGTACCAGCAGGACTAGAGCAGAGCCTTCGTTATCAAGCCGTCATGACTCCGCACCTAGTGGTCGGGGCAGAGTATTCCAGGCTACTGCAAAGGAGGCTCGAGAGTCAACAAATGTGATTTCTGGTACGTACATTCTGCATGGGCTTAGTGCTCGCATTTTGTTCATTCAGGAACAGATCTCTCATATGTGTCTATCATATTCTATGCGTACTTTTCTGTGCCTTCTACTGCTTTATCTGTTCTGTTGGTTGTTGATAGAGTGGACAGGAGTACTACTTTAGTGAGCTGAGTATTCAGAGATTGTGTTTTAGAGATTGTTGCTCACCGATTTCTGATTGATCTACTACCGATAGAGATTAGTAGCTTCGATGTGATAGTGGGTATGGATTGGATGACCGCCAGGCAGGCCGACATTCTGTGTGCGAAGAAGATGATCCGTATACCCATTTCAGACAGTGAGAGTGTTACGGTGTATGGTGAGAGACGCCGAGTTGAATTTAGTATAGTTTCTATGGCCAGAGCGCAAAGATATGTTGCTAAGGGATGCGAGACCTTCTTTGCTTATGTTGTTGACGCCAGAAACGAGAAGAATACCATAGATGATATACCAGTGAACAGAGAGTTCCCTGAGGTATTCCTAGAGGAGTTGCCTGGGTTACCCCCAAATAGTCAAGTCAAGTTCCGTATAGATCTTATCCCTGGAGCGGTGCCTATTGCGAAGACGTCCTATTGGCTGGCACCTACTGAGATGCGAGAGATGATGTCACAGCTTCAGGAGTTGCTAGATCGTGGATTTATCCGTCCGAGTTCGTCCTCGTAGGGAGCGCCTGTTCTATTTGTGAAGAAGAAGGACGGTACGATGCGGATGTGTATCGACTACAGATAGTTGAACAAGAAGAAGGTAAAGAACCGATATCCGCTTCCACGTATCGACGATCTATTCAACCAGTTACAGGTTTCGAGTTTCTTCTCGAAGATAGACCTGAGATCGGATAACCACCAGTTGCGAGTTAGAGATGAGGATGTTCCGAAGACTGCATTTCGGACACGATACGGTTACTATGAGTTTCTCGTTATGCCCTTTGGACTAACTTACTAACGCACCCGTGACTTTCATGGATTTAATGAACAGGGTGTGTAGATCTATGTTGGATCGGTTCGTGATAGTGTTCATCGACGACATCTAGATCTATTCGAGGAATGTCGAGGACCACGAGCAACACTTGCGAGAGGTCTTAACCGTGCTGCGAAAGGAGAGACTGTACGGGAAGTTCTCAAAGTGTGAATTCTGGTTACGCGAGGTCCAGTTTCTGGGGAAGTTGTGAGTGCTGAGGGTATTAAAGTGGATCCGGCAAAGATCGATGCCGTATTGAGTTGGGAGCCACCGAAGACTGTGCCTGGGATCCACAGCTTTCTGGGATTAGTCGGGCACTATCGCCGCTTCATTCAGGACTTGTCGAGGATTGCCATGCCGTTGACAAGATTGACAAGACAGTCCGTTCCTTTCGTGTGGTCCGACGAGCAGGAGTTGGCATTCAGAGAGCTGAAGTCCCGATTATGTCAGGCTCCAGTTTTAGCGCTACCAGAGGGTATAGAGGATTTCGTGGTTTACTGTGACGCATCTGGTACTGGGTTACGCTGTGTCCTGATGCAGCGAGGTAAGGTGATTGTGTATGCGTAGCGATAGTTGAAGACTTACGAGGAGAACCATACCGTGCAAGACCTCGAGTTAGATGCTATTGTGTTTGCGTTGAAGATATGGCGTCATTGTCTGTATGGGTCTCGATTTGTGATGTATACAGATCATAAGAGTCTTCAGTATCTGTATAGTCAGAAAGACCTGAATATGAGACGGCGGCGCAGTTTAGAGCTACTGAAGGACTACGACTGCGAGATTAGTACCACCCGGGTAGAGCGAACGTGGTGGCAGATGCGCTGAGCCGCAAGGCGTGCGGCCAGACAGGGGTTTATCGAATAGCGAGATTCGAGGTCACATCGACCCTTATCGAGAGCTTGGGATTGGGGCATTTAGAGGGTTTGCGAGCAGAGAATGTGAAGAGAGAGAGAGAGAGAGAGAGAGAGAGAGAGAGAGAGAGAGAGGCTTAGTAGGCAGCTTGAGGTTCTGAACAGAGATAGCAGAGGGCTGTATGTGTTTCATGACCGAGTCTGGGTTCCGAGAGTCAGGAATCTTTGGCAGTTGATATTAGATGAGTCGCACTGATCGAGACTGTCTATCCACCCCGGGAGCACCAAGATGTATAGAGATCTGCGTGAGTTCTATTGGTGGCCTGGGATGAAGAGAGATGTGGGCCGATATGTCGAGGAATGTAAAACTTGCCTACGTGTTAAGGCCGAGCATCATAAGTCTCACAGGCATCTGCAGCTTCTGGAGATCCTAGAGTGGAAGTGGTATCATATCATGATGGATTTTATTGTTAGACTTCCACACACGGTTAAAGACAATGATATGATCTGGGTGATAGTGGATCGACTGACGGAGAGCGCCCACTTCTAAGAAGTCCGTGGCACCATCACGATGGATCAATTAGCTCGAGTGTACATTAATGAGGTGGTTTCAAGGCACGAGGTTCCAAAATCCATTACTTCTGATCGAGATACGCGGTTCACTTCGAGGTTCTGGCAGAGCTTTCAGCGAGAGTTGGGAACGAGAGTTCAGTTGAGCACAGCGTACAGACCTCAAATAGACGGGCAGACAGAGTGAACGAATCATACTCTCGAGGCTATGCTCCGAGCGTGCGCGATAGACTTTAGTGGTAGTTAAGACGTGCATTTGTCGTTGGTTGAGTTTGCATACAACAACAACTACCACACCTCCATCAAGATGGCTCCGTTCAAGGCACTATACGGGCGTTAGTGCCTAACCCCTGTGTGTTGGGGCGAGGTCGGCGAGCGACCTATCAGCGGGCCTGAGTTGTTGCAGAAGACGAGGGACAAGGTGGCGGTTATCCGCGAGCATATGAGAGTTGCGCAGTGCCGGCAAAAGAGTTACGCCGATCGTCGTCTGACTGAGCTCGAGTTTTGCGTTGGGGACCGTGTTATGCTGAAAGTATCGCCGTGGAAAGGGGTGATCAGATTTAGACATAGAGGTAAGCTGAGTCCGTGGTACATCGGTCCGTTTGAGGTCGTTGCCAGATTCCGAGATCAGGTGTACAGACTGAGACTGCCTCCAAAGTTGGCCGGCGTGCACGACACCTTTCATGTGAGTCAAATGAGGAAGTGTCTTGCCAAAGATGTTCAGTATGTATCGTTATCTGAGATCACCGTGGACGATCATTTGCAGTATGTCGAGCAGCTCGAGGCTATTACGGACATTGATTTAATCTATTGGCTATTTAAAGAGATCACTTTAGTACTCGTTCAGTGGAGACACCATAATGGTACTAGCGCCACCTAGGAGCCCGAGACCAAGATGAGAAGCCGGTATCCGCAACTGTTATAGTCTTCGAGCTAGATTGTCCGGCTGGGGTTTGGGCTCCTTTATCCGTTTGGGGGATGTGTGTAGAGTCTAGTTCGGTTGTGATAATTGTGTTTGGATTTGTGTTGCCTCTCAATTGGGTTGGTGTTAATGTGTTGGGATCCGTTGTGCTTACAGGTTCGAGCCGACAGCGTACCGAGCCGTATTAGAGTTCCGAGTTGCAGTTGATTTTGGGTATCAGTGAGTCCTCGAGTTCTTTCAAAACGTGTGTATACTTTTATAAGTCGTTATGTGTTGTGATATGTGTATGAGACAAAGATATGGCGCGCAGGTGTAATTCTATCTACCCTATATGTGCTATATGTGTTGAGTTGCAGGTGTCCGCGGTATGTGATCGCGCAGGCTAACCGTCCCTAACAAGTCACGAAGTATGAGACTGTGTATATACAGCAGTGTTTACTGCCAGGTCGGTCCTGTGCCTATTGTTTAGCTAAACCCAGCTGTGTGCGCCGTGTTAGTTGGGGAATGGCGTCCCCTTGAGCCGAGATGTACATCGAGTACTGAGTATCTGTGTTATGTGTTGATCTATATATGTGTCGGTGTATGGTATGTGCTTTATCTGCAGAGTCTAACCCTCACGTACTCACGAGCTTCACATCTTATGTTTTCGAGTCTTACGTGTCTCAAGCAGCCATACAGTGGGATCACAGCCATAGCAGCCGCCGAAGTAGGAGCTGGGTCGGATCAGAGCTGTGTGTGTTTATAACTGTTGCATGATGATGTCATCTTTAGAGAACTTGTTGTATTTGATTAACATGTGTATGATAGTTAGTGTTCAGATGGTTTATGTGTATCTGTATCGGAGATGCGACTTGTTGTGTTAAAGTTTTAAATTAATCTCAGTGATTTCAGTTAATCCCCTGACATGTGTACTATGAGATGTATGTGATTCTGCCACTTATGATTATATATTGACGTGGCATTTATGTGCGAAAAGAGGGTGTTACAAGATGGTGGGAATAAAAAAATATGCATTATCGATGATGGGACAGGTTAAGAACATAACGCAAACAGTACATGGTTCTAAATCTCGAGGTGTTTTTGATGGTTTAAGTTAATAACCGTACGTATATGTTTCATTTTACTATAGAACAGAACAAGGTTTATCATCATGGGGCTGGAATTTGAGCGGTCAGCATTCTACATACCACGCTTTATTTCCACGAGCATGGATAGTTTATGATGGTAACATTTTTGCATTGCATATGGTACAATTTATGTCTCCAAATCTTACAGAGTTGGTTTCGACACCCGTTATTCTTTGGTAATTCTTAACTTTAAATATTGTTAAAATATGTAAATAAAGTTTTCAAATTTGATGAAGTTAACAGAAGTATTATATTTAACTTTTAAAAGTAAAATAATGAATAAATGAGATTATAATGCACCAAATCAAGAAACAACAATGAATGATGAAATATTTATGTGGTTTTGATGTTTTTAAAGGATTTTAGATTTGTTGCAAAAAAATAATTGAAATCCGATATGAAATGAAAGTTAATTCCTATTTTAAACAAACTTTTGGTATTTTTAATGCCCAAAATTGTGAAATATCAATGAATGATAAAATGTGGTTTTTTCTAAGGATTTTAGAATTGTTACAAAATTTCTCATCGAAATTGGACTTCAAATGAAACTTGTTGCATTTGACTTGAATCTACATCACTATTTGGTCATGAATATGATACATAATTTGCTAATCTTTAACACACTAAGTATTTACGTACGTGTTGAGTAAAGTCTGATTTGAAATGAAGTTTTAGTCAAACTTGTGGTATTAAGTTTTGAACATATGTTGTTTTGGTCGAGTTTAGTTAGTTAGACTTTTGTATCTGATAGAAATCCCGATGACTTTGTATATCATTTTGCTAATATTTTGATTAATACAAGTTGTTACCATTGGAATTAGTATAAAAGTTGGAAAACATTGGAATTGAATGGGAATGTTTTAAATTAAATAATTTGAAGTCATTACTTTTGTGAATCGCAGGATGTTTCAATACGGATGGAATTGGTAACGCTTAACAAAACTTGTACGATCTTGTTTTTTAGAATGAAAATAATACAATACAGTATCAATTGCAGTTTCCTTTTTTTTTTTTTCATGTTTGCAGCATCATTATCACAATTGATTCGTTTTCTAACTCACTTTTAACTATTAAGTTACATGCCAACAATTGTAATGACCCACTATCGTCATATATCCATTAGAGACCCCAAAGAAGAGTAACAAACAAGTGTTCATATCATTAAAATCGTTATAATTCGTTAAAATTATTATAATTCATCGATCATCGCATTGAATTTTATTACAATTATAAGATATAACTCAATTTAGAAATTCTTTTTGCTTGAATTTATTTATTACAATACTAAATTTGATATTTACACAATTTTGGTTTGAAACTTTAATTTAAGTGTTCTTTAATATTATATATTTGAATTGTTTTAGGTGGTCAAATGAATCGAATGGAAGTCCTATTCATTACTTTGTGTTTGGTTCGATTTCGTGACCACATGGTAATGTTCTCCTTGAAGAATTAATAACTCATGAGTTGGATATGTAGTTTTAGGTGTTCAAACGAATCCAATGGAACTACATTGCTAAAGTTGGATATAAGGATAATAGGAGTTGAGTTTCTTGAATAATATAAGTGTTTGAATAATAACTTTTAACAAAGAGAATTTTTCTAAGGTGGTATTTGTTTTTTAAGAGGTTAAACGTCTGAAGTCTGAAAACCAAGTCTGAAATTAAGAGGAGGTCTTCAAATCTTAAATTAAGAGGCTCTGAATTTTAATTCAGACTACTCTCTTTCTCTTAAAATTCAGAGGTTGTAACCTCTTAAGTCTGAATTTAAACAAACAATACAAATTAAGTTAAGATCTGAAATTCAGACTTCAGACCAAATTCAGACCCTCTTAATTGAAAACAAACACACCCTAAGTAATAGTCAGAGATGGTATATATTAATTGTTGTATTTTCATATTATATGATTGGCATGTTAATAGTTATATCCAAGTTAAAAAATCGATATTTTTAGCTAAAATGTTAGTGAAGGCCAGTAAATTATCGTTGTAGCCAAAATATCTTTATGTTTATCTGAAAACATAAATAATATCTAAAAAGAACATTAGGTGGCGTTTGGTTCACAGAATGTTTTCTCTTTGATTTGCATTTTGTCAAAGGATTTGCATTATGCAGAATTTGTATTTATTAGGATTTTGTTAAAAAAAATTGCGTTATCTTATAGAAACATTTGTTAATATAAAAAAAATGCAAAGTAACTGGGATTTAAAATCCTAAGGGGGAGGCTGAGTTTTTAAATAATAAATAATGAAGGGATTTATGAAATACAGAGATTTTAAATCCTTATGCAAATCTGCGAACCAAACACAAGTTTTTAAATACAAATCACAGTGAATCCCAGGAAATTCAGGAACCAAACGTCCACTTAGTTTTATATCTATATGAGGACAACATCTTATTGATGAATTCAATCTTTTTTCTCTTCGTCTTTAGAAAAATAATATGCAACTCAACAAACATGTTGCCAAATGAAAAATAAAATTTTGCCACCACCGCTTTGCGCGGGTACACTACTAGTATATCATTATGATCGCATTCTTTTTCTCTACATTCCGACATAAAATTGTTTTTCTTCTCAACTATTTTTAAATTGACCAAATTTTTTATTATTTCGTTGTTTGATCAATTACATTCTTTCCATTTATAAACATAGATCGTCTCAACTATTTTTAAAATGACAAATTTTTTATTATTTAGTTAGTTGATCAATCATTTTCTTTCTATTTATAAACTTAGACTGAAAGCAAAGAGTGATTCTCGGGTGAGAATCACGATCAGTAGCTGTTTATGTGGGTCCAATCCCGAATTGACCCACAGGCCCAAAGAGCCCAACTCAACTTCTATCCGTTATTCAGGCCTGCTATTAGATCCAAGGCCATTCGCCTGACCTACGGAGAACCCGTGGAGCGACAGACCTGCGAGCTGCAGGAGCCTGTCGGGCAACACGCATTATGCAGAAAAGGGATAAAAAGTGGGGCCTCTAATTGGCTCTAGAGGGATCGTGGAGGTCACTCCAATGCACGTTCCTCCCTAGTCAATAGGAATCTACCAAGTGAGCGCCTCGCCTGGAGTAAAAATGTATAAATAGGGTCTTAATCATCTGGAAAAGGGTAATGTCCATTCTATCATTCTCACTTATATTCTCTTCAGAACCTTTACTCTCCAGTTGATGGCTGACTTTGGCATCGGAGTGTCCTCACAGGGGCTTCCCCTGTGTCGACATTAACGATAGCTTTCTATTTCTTTGTTGCAGGCCTTACAATTCCCTTTTCTGGATTCTCTCGAAGCGTTACCAAGCTAGTTATCACTTTAACCCATAATTATTGATTGTCAGACGCACAAACAATTGGCGCCATTCATGGGACACGACTGGTTACAGTGATACTAGTTTAGTTCTCAGAAATTCAGAATGGATAAGCCTGATGTAGCTGAAACAGGCCCTCAAAGCCCTGTAGCTGGAGAGCAACCCACTCCCCAGGCGGGTTTCCAGGTCCCCTTGGGAGCGGTGGACCCGTCTCCAGCCGTGGAGGCGCTTCTTCCCTCTTTAGACTCAGAAACAACCAGGCAGGCGATAAGTCGTCAGTTCGTAGCACCAACTTTCGAACAACTCCAGGCCCTCATGCAATAACATTCTCGTTTGGTTGAGGCCCCACCTCCGGACAGGACTAATGTGGTGATGATGGATTACGAAGACGTAGACTCGGAAGAGATAGATGAGTATATAGACACGCGGGAGTTGAGCACGAGGGAAGGAGCAGCCCGCAGGATACAAGAAGCACAAGTGGCTAAGGCCAAGGTGTCAGTTGGAAGCAAGGTTGACCCCCTTCCACGAAGCGCGCCTAGGCAGGTGATGCAAGGTGCTCGTACCACTTTAGCCACACAACCTACCCTTGCATCTCCAAGGGAGAGTCTCATGCGAGGTAGGGTTTCTGAGGCGTTGGGTAGTACAAGTAAAAAGGAGCGCATGGAGCCAACCCCCAGGTGAGGTTCAAGAGCCAGGGGCGCAGGGGATTAGGAGAAGTGGTAATACCCACCAGAAGCAGGACTTCTCTGGGCCAGGCCCGTAAAGACTTTCAAAAAGGGCCTAAACCCCTTAACCTGGAAGCCCATTTCCAGGAGGTTGATGGGGAGGATCCCTCCCCCTTCGCGGAATGGATTGAAGATTATCCCCTTCCAGTAGGTCTGAAACTACCCTCAAACGTAGGGGTGTATGATGGAACGGGAGACCTAGATCATCACTGGCATCTGTTTGCAGGGGCCATGAAGATATCTAAATGGGTATCACCGGTGGCATGCCACATGTTCTCAATGACACTCAAGGGCACTGCACATCTATGGTTGGAATCGTTACCTCCAGGGGGCATCAATAGTCTTGATGAATTAAGAACAAAATTTCGTTCTATCTTCATGCAGCAGCAGAGATACACTAAGACTCACCTGGAGCTGCATAATATTAAGCAAACTGAAGCGGAAGGTTTACGAGCTTTTGTGGAGCGATATAACCTGGAGAGTCAACAAATCAGTGGTTTGGGGGACGATGCTAAGGTTTCTGGCTTCATACACGGTCTCAGGCATCAGCAACTGGTAGAGTTTCTGTCACAAGACTTGCCAGCCTCCTATCAGGAGTGCCTGGAAAAGACCTATTCTTACATACGGTCTAAAGAACTATCGACCCAGAACCAACCCCCTCGAAGGTCACATCAGGAGAGAAGTAATAAATCTTATCAGGGAAGGGTGTCCGACAAATCGTTTAGAGGGCGTCGTGATAGAGAAGAGAAGTATACTCCCTACAGCCGTAGGGAAGATCGATACAGGAGAAATAATACCCTCCTTAACCTGATTAAGACTCCCAGAGTGATTTTGGCAACGGAATCCCTTGCTTCCTCGTTCAAACCTCCGGCTCATATGCAAGGCGATCCAAAGAAGAGAAATCAGGCGGAGTATTGTGAGTTTCACGAAGACAATGGACATCAGCGTCGTTGGATGGAACTGCTGAGTGACTATGATTGTGAAATTCGTTATCATCCAGGGAAAGCTAATGTGGTTTCCGATGCTCAAAGCGGAAAAGAACGAGCTAAGCCATTACGAGTACGAGCCCTAGTCATGACCATTCAGCCAAACCTTCCTTCCTTAATACATGATGCGCAAATTGAATTTGTTAAGGAGGAAAATGTAAAGAATGAAGCCTTGAGAGGCATGGACAAACAGTTTGAGATAAGGGCTAATTGGAATCGATACTTCATGAATAGAATCTGGGGGAAGAAGGACACAAGTCAAGGTATGTCATTCACCCCAGATCTGACAAAATGTATCATGACTTCAAGGAGTTGTACTGGTGGCCTAACAAGAAAGCTGACATTGCCACATGTGTCAGCAAGTGTTTAACATGCTCCAAGGTTAAGGCAGAACATAAGAAACCATCCGGGTTATTGCAGCAACCAGAGATTCCCCAATGGATGTGGGAACGGATAACCATGGACTTCATAACGAAACTCCCAAAGAAGTCTAGTGGGTACGATACAATTTGGGTAATAGTCGACCACCTGATGAAGTCCACGCATTTCCTACCGATCAAGGAGACCGAGAAGATGAATAAATTGGCTCAAATTTATCTCAAGGAAGTCGTCTCCAGACACGAAGTGTCTGTCTCAATCATTTCAGATAGAGACAACCGATTTACATCCAAATTTCGGCAATCACTACAGCGAGCTTTGGGTACAAACTTGGACATGGGCACAACATATCACCCTCAGACCGATGGTCAGAGTGAAAGAACGATCCAAACCTTAAAAGATATGTTGCGAGCCTGTGTAATTGATTTTGAGAAAAGCTGGGATACGCATTTGCCGTCAGTGGAATTCTCGTACAATAACAGCTATCACACGAGTCTTAAGGCTACTGCATTTGAAGCATTGTACTGATGAAAGTGTCGATCACCTCTCTGTTGGACCGAAGTTGGGGATTGTCAAGTCACTGGCCCAGAAATCATACTTGACACCACTGAAAAGATAGTGCAGATACGGAATCGGTTTAAAGCTGCTGACAATCGTCAGAAGAGTTATGCAGACGTGAGGAGAATATCCTTAGAGTTCCAAGGGGAAGAAAGAGTACTACAGAAAGTCTCCCCATGGAAGCGCATGATGCGATTCAGGACACGAGGAAAGCTAAATCCTCGTTATATCGGGCCATTCAAAGTTCTGAAGAGGATTGGCCTTGTAGCCTATCAGTTAGACCTACCACCGGAGCTTAACGGCGTGCACAATACTTTTCATCTATCAAAACTGAAGAAGTGTCTATCAGATGAAACACTCGTCATTCCTGTGGAGGAGATTCAGCTTGATGATAAACTTCGTTTCGTTGAAGAGTCGGTAGTAATCGTGGACCGTGGGGTGAAGAGATTGAAACACAGTCGCATACCCATTGTAAAAGTCAGATCGAATTCTAGACGTGGAGTAGAATTCACTTGGGGACGTGAAGACCATATCAAACAAAAGTACCCCCACCTCTTCTCAAGTAACAAGACCCCCGAGAAAACAAGATAAAATTTCGGAACGAAATTCCCTTAACAGGGGGAGACTGTAACAACCGAAACCAAACTAGGTTAGCATTTGCTACTTAATCAATACTCATTAGTAACTAATCAATGTTATTAAAAAGTTCATAAGGAATTTCCTTACAAGCCGAAACATTTCATCGGTGTGATCCGATGAAACGACTAAGTAGTTAATCCAATCAATTTACGACATAATTAATTAAATTAACTAGGTTGCATAAATTAATTAAGATTAGTAACATTAACCATGCACTCACAATCTTTTATAACTTTAATTATGCAAGACAAAAACAATTTCATTAAACTAGTGTATTTCATAAGTATTTATAAAATTACATATAAAGGAAAATTCAAGAAATACATTTGTAATACTTTTATAAAATGAAAAAAATAAAAAACCTTTATAAACCCTCCTATGGCCAGCCACCATAGGAGGTACAAACCTCATTTGACTTTCATTTTTTTGTTAAAAACCCCTTGCACAATCTACATCACCTTTTTCACACCATATCCTTACAACTTCTCTTGATCTTCAATCAACCTCCATCTTTTTCATCATTTCACCACCCTTTTCTCTCTATAAATAGACACTCATCCTTCACCTCATTTCCACACTTGCAAAGATAAAAAAAATCTCTCTCTTTTCTCTCCAAAAATCCGGCCAACACATCCACACACTCAAACACTTCAATTTTCTTTTGTTCTTCAAGAATTTAAGGAAATTTTGGTGCAACAACAATTCAAGATCACTTCTTCTACTCATTAGATTTGTTTTCTCCATTAAAGTAAAACACTACTCCATTACTTCTTTATATAAGTTAAATACGTGTCTTGCATAATATATAATCACCAACAACAACAAGTTGATACTACAAATGTGTTTATAAAAGTACAAACACATAAGGTAGACATAGCTATTATGAATACAATGTTCATGAATATGTTTCATAGCCTTTTATACATGTGGTTTTTGAATAAACAATGAGAATCACAACTTGTTGCAAGGTTGTGAAATTCGGATTTTTCGGCAGAAACATTACATCAACTTTGAAAAATCATAACTAATTCAAGACTTCTAGGAATGAGTTTATTATTGTTCCAGACTGTAGATCTATGTCTTAAATAAATATTTGGAAGTTTTCATAAATTTACTCGGAGTTTTGAACCCCCAAATACTGTGTGGGAATGGAATAGTCTAATAGCTCATTTGTGGCCAACATGGGGTTTTTTACGGACCTTTTCCCTAACATAAACACCTACAAAGATGACTGTTCTTACCTTGAAAAATTTTCCTGTATGTAGTAGTTTCATGATTTAATATATCAAAGCCCAAATCATTTTGGAGCTTGGTTAATAACAGCCTCAAAGTAGGCCGAAAAACCTCGATAAACCCTGGAAAATTCTTATTAATAAAATTGAACTTTTTAAATGGGTTTTTGTTTACGGACTTGTTATGTTGGAAGAATTAAAGTTTAAAAACCATCATTCATGAATATTATAATTTAGACGCCTTATTAAGTCTCTCATACCATTTAGGACTCGGTTAAGTCCTTCCGGACGTTGTTACAGGCACACGTCTAGATCATCACTTTTCACGGTGAGTTTTCATAGCCCCTATTTTTACTTGTTCGTATTTTGAGGTGAGAATATATGCTCAACTTTTTCTATGGACACAAGTACTTGAATCATTTTACGTATTACATAAGATTGTTACTTCACCACCACCCTCGATCATGAACCGTTAATTACTTCGTAAACGTGAATGTTTTTAATGATTTATCTATTTGGGTTGACGCCCCCATCCGGGTTGGTCGCGCCAATTGTAAATGGATGCATAATCATTTGACATTTCTTGGTATTATGGTGTTGGATACCACATAGGGCAATCATAACTTAAGTTTAAGGGTCAAGAGACTTATAGTAATACTTAAAACTATTGATTCGTTTTTGTTTACACCTCACTGAAATCTTGGTTTTTCCATACATTGTTTATATTTTTCTTGTAAACCTATGTGCTTACCAACTTTATGCTGATGTATTTAGCATGTTCTTCTCAGGACCATAAGCATAAAAGTATCACATTCATGGCATTCTTGCAACATTTTTAAGTTTCGGAGTCACCGGCCATTTCATACATTTGGGAGATGGATTGTCATAACTTAAACCATTTTGTCATGTATTTTAAATTTCTGCTCTAGTAAACTGTGTGATTATTATGATGATTGTAAACGGTATTTATAATTGATGCATTTCAAAAACGTCCCACTTAGAGGTCGTTCATTATGATTGTGATTTTGTTCCATGACGTGACGCCTCGTTGCCAAGCGGGGTATCGAAGGTTTAAAGTTGACATTCCCCATTTTTTGTTAAAGCCTTCTTCAACAGAGACAAAAAGGAAAAGACAAAGATTCTGCAATGTAAAGACAATTCTGCTTTGTCAGAACATGCCAAAAAGTTGTTTTGTCTTTTTGGAAAGACATCCCACTATCTCTACGTCCAATGAGGAAGCTTCACTGAGATTCTCAGTGAGAGTATAAAAGGAAGCTTCTAAGGAATGTGAGATAACCAAGAGAGTGTGATATTCAGAATGTGCAAATAAGTGTGTTTTCATGCATGCAAGTCTGCTTGAATAAAACAGTAAAGTGTGTCCAAGCTGTCCGTCTGTCTGACTTGTAAATAGTGAGTTCATCTTAGTGAGTGTATTCATTGTGTCTTGTCTGAGTGTGTCTTAAATTAGTTAAACATATGGTGTATCTGTCATCTCAGCTTGAACCATTCCGCAGTTCAGGCCTGTTTGTAATCAACACCTGTTGATAATATACACAAACATTGAGAAAAGTGTGTTGAATTTTGAATTGTTGTATTCAACCCCCCCCCCCTCCCCCCTCTACAGCTTAGAGCAACATACCAGGGAAACCTTTTTGGGCGTACACAATAGCATAACAATCCCTCCGGAGAGAATGTACCTCCCCCTAACTCTCAACACTTTGACCCAAACCATCAATGAGAGGAGAAAATAACCTCGAGATCAGTTGCACAACCCCCCAGAGCCTCATAGCAAATCTTTCCGTAGAAAATGTTGCTCGAAATAAAAGCCAACAACTTCCTACTAGACCCAGCCTTCCTAAACAAAACCGAAGAAGATCCTGACCTTCGCCAAGTATATCTCCAATAATTCTTACATACCATCACCTACCACCCAGACTAAGAAAACGAACATATTTCCGGTGACATCGAGGACCACTCAGTTGAAATACCATTCCAGAAGTTTCGGCATATACTGCAACTTCCTCGCCGTTGAGATTTTCCTGGTCGTTCCGAGTATGACAAAGAGTTACCTTAGGAACAAATATTTCGAGAGATACAACAACTAGGCAACGATGGCCAATTCGAAAAGGCATTTCAATTCCACCGATGGAAACTCCTAGGCCCATGGTACTATATGTACTCTATCCTTGATCGCTGTTTAACCGTCAGAGCCACCGATACTAACCGCGCAAGTCTCAGAATCCTATGCATTTTCCACAACATGCCTATAATCTCCACCACAATTATGCCTGGACGATGTGGACCGAGCTGATAGAAGTTATTCAAGCAAACGGGACTCATCGGGACAGAAAATTTGTCCCAGCTCAGCGATTCTTTCAAATGATCATCTCTCACTGCATGTCCAAGATCCTGGAAGTTAGACCCCGGTATCACGAAATGGTAGTCCGGGATTTTCAAATCAAGTATTTTCATGATCCAATTACTCCTCCCGGGATTCCCGTCGACCGCTAATAGTAAAGCTATTCGCCTATGCCAATCCAAAATCTCAGTTACATAGGGATTTTAGAAAGAGAATTGCTCCGATGGCCAAGCCAACACCGGCTGAGCCTGCCCAAGGAGCTCACCATGAGCTACAAGGTTTTGGGGTAGTTGAGCGGGAAAATGTTGATGAGAGGGGTGTCGAGGGTAGACTACCTGATATTACCGAAGAGGGAGACTGAGAGAGTGAGGAGACGCACACAATTCAACTATCTCCACTGGGAATTCCCTCTCCTCCGTCTCCGCATGATGAAGATGTAGATGACGATGAAGATGATGTCACTCTCCCCGCTCTGATTACAACTCGGTCTCTCGTAACCTTGCGTGAGATCATCAAGAGTCGCGTGGGAGTTAGGAAAATAGCAGAGAGCATGAAGCCACTTATAAGTCGAGCAGCCACATCTGCTACGGGCGCCCATGTGTTGGGCGCCGGTATTGAAGAAGCTGTCACTAGCCCAGTGACGCAAGCACAAACCCCACCCAGCCACTCACCGTCTTCCCAACAAGCCGGTGTTTAAACTTTTCACGAGGACTAAGCACATAGACTACCTGCAACTCATTTGGAGTTTGCAGATATTGAAGAAGGTACCAAAGATCCGATGTCACCGACTTATTTTCGTGCACAATCGAGTCTACAGCCCGTTGACATTAATAAATCTTTTGCTAGGACACTCGAGTAGATTCACAAGGAACGTCTGCGTGACGTTGCTGGAACACTCGGAGTCGTGCAGACTGAAAGTGCACTGGCAATGATGAGTGGAAATCCTGTCATGGTAGTGGAGGGGTCACTTATGTGAATAGCTATAACTTTTGAATAAAAGACTTTTTACAGTATTTCATTTGCCACTTTAATCTTTTCATCTTCAAGACATTAACACAAACTCTCTAAAGCTCTAATGAAATTCGAATTTGGGGAAGGAAAATTCGTGAATCAAAGCTAAATATTATCATGAATCAGTTGGAATTAAGGTAAGAACAATATTTCTCAATTTGGGGTTTTATTTTGAGAATAAAAATGCATAAAATTAAGAATTAAAATATGAAATTCAGTGGTTGCATGTTTGTTAAAACAGTTGGAAATCATCATTTGAAGTTCCTAGAAACTTTAGAAACAAGAATAAATCGTTGAATCGTCCTAAACAGTAAGAAATTCGAATTTTAGTTAAGTTTTGTGTTCTTGAAGAAAATATCCATATTTTGGGTTAAATCTGGACTAATTAATGTGTTATCGATGGGGAAAATGATGTAGAAACACCCCAATAATGTTTATATAACATTGGAATTAGTTGTGTGTTATTAGAAATTGATTTTGGAAATTTTTAATAAATACCCGTAAGTTGCAAGTACAGACCTACTAGCGAGTCGACAAGAACACTTGAATAATCGTTTAAAAACTTCATAAGTGTTGGATCCAAACTCGGATGGGATCCGAACTCGGATGGGATCCGAACTCGGATCAGACCCTAAACTCAGACGGGTCGAATCTCGGGTCAAGGAAAAATTCAGGTTGCAATTCGGGTATATGCGAAATTCCGTTGGGAACCAAAATCCAGCCGAGGATCTGAAATTTGGACCACGACTCGGCGAGTCACGTGGACTGAAATTCGGCTGAGGGTCATGAGATCTGAATTTTTTGTATAACAAATATACTTTTAGGATATCTTTTGTATTATATTAAGGTATATAATGAAGGGTTTTTTGGGAATAATAACATGTAACATCCGACATTAAACCAGGTTAGCAACTATGACTTAATCCGTATTTAATAGCCAATTATAACCTAATCAATAGTCATTAGCAATTAATCAAAGTGATTAACAATGTTCATTAGAAAATTCAACTCAAGTAGAATCAAATTCATCAGTGCGATGAATCGGGAAATCAATTAATCCGATCGATTTACGATATGAAGGATTAATTCAACTAAGTACATAATTGAAATATGATTAGTGACACTAATCATACACTAATATAATTACTTAACATCAATTATGCAAGACTAAAACAATTCATTAAAACAATGCATCCAAAAGTATTTATGAATTTACAAGAAAAGAAAAATAAAAAATACATTTCTAAATACTTTTATACAAAAAAAAAATACACTAAAATACTTGTATATGGCGGGCCCCTAGGTTGTACAACTTAGGGGTTGACTTCAAATATTTTATTACAAAAACCATTCTACATTAAACACCATCATTTTGTTTAAAAGTCCACACAACCTCCATCTTCCATGCGTTTCATAATCGCAAGAACTTTTCTTCATCTATAAATAGAGATCAAACCCATTCATTTTATTCACACCAACATCTCCTTCTTTCTCTTTTCATATCCGGCCACACACACGCATACAACCCACAAAATTTTCTTTCAAGTGTTCTTGAAATATTCAAAGTGTTCTTGGTGAAACTTTTGAAGATCCAAGTCTTCTACTCATTTTCATTCTCCTAACACTTCAAACTAATGAAATACTAGCTTATTACATCTTATATTTACGTTTATATAAGTCTTGCATAATATATATAATCACCAACAACAACAAGTTACATAAAAACTCAAGTTTATAAGTCACTAGTTTTTAATTTTAAGATGTTTTCTTCAAATGTGTTTATAAATATATAAACACATCATGAAAGAGTAAATATTAT
Source organism: Centrapalus pauciflorus (assembly GCA_020465985.1). Lineage (NCBI taxonomy): Eukaryota > Viridiplantae > Streptophyta > Magnoliopsida > Asterales > Asteraceae > Centrapalus > Centrapalus pauciflorus. Next base: position 2,478 of record JAANYP010001476.1, on the reverse strand, counting down.
GAAAACAAGTGATATATATATATATATATATATATATATATATATATATATATATATATATATATATATATATATATATATATATATATATGTTTTATAACTTTTATATAAGTTGTCTTTGAATAAACAACAAGAATCACTAGTTATTTCAAGTTTATGAACTACGGAATTTCGGCAGAAAAGTTGCTTCGATTTTGAAAAATCATAACTAATTCATAACTTAACGAAATGAGTTGATTCTTATCTCAAAAGTTAGATCTATGTCTTAACTAAATATCTGAACGTTTACATAATTCATTATGGGGTTTAGAACCCCCAGATATTATTTGGGAACCCGAAAGTTTGACAGCTTCAAAATGGCCAACATAGGGTTTTCAACAAGCTTTTTCCCTAACCTAAACATCTCGAAAAATGGCCGTTCTTGACTTTAAAAATTCTTTGTATATAGTAGTTTAATGTCCAAGAAAACCAAAGCGTAAATCGTTTTGGAGCTTGGTCAAAAACAGCCTCAAAGTAGGCCGAAAAACCTTCGAAAAGCTGGAATATATATATATATATATATATATATATATATAAACTTGACGTTTTAAACGAGTTTTATTTATAAACTTGTAATGTTGGGTGATTTAAGACATAAAAACCTATATATATACATATTATCATATATGAGAGTTATTAAGTTTCTATTATCATTTAGGTTTCGATTAAACACATCCGGTGCATCACCCATCAATCTACGCTAAATTACATTTTATGCCAATATTTGCCATCACAAGCTCGGTGAGTCTTCATAGCCCCTATTTTCACACTTTCATGTTTTGGGGTTGATATACATGCTACGTTTTCATATGGACACGAAAACAACTTCATTTCTATTATGTATTACACATGTGGTTCCATCAGCCCTCAAATCATGAACCGTTAATTTCATTTATTTGTAAGCACGAATATATTGTGGATAAATCTATCGGGAGTCATGTCCCCCATTCGGGTTAGTCTTAATCGGCTAACGGCGGGATGCATATATATTCAACACACGGTATTACGTATAGGAATACTGCACAGGGAAAACTCATTTAATTAACCTTCGGTTGCATGATGGTTTATATGTAATACGTAACATGGAATTTATGATTTTATAAATTCAAACTCAATTGTTGTTGTCCATACAAGTAAGATTTACGTGTAAACCTATGAGCTCACCAACAAAGTCACGTATTTTAGCGTGTAATTTCAGGAAATTAAGGCAAGTGCATCGCATCGGAAGTATTTTCAAACCACCGGAGATTTATTTGCATAATTTTGGATAAGTTAATTATGTATTTAAATCTCTGTATATTGCGAACTACTTTTATCATTTTCGGGTTATGTAAAACATTTCTATATTTTCAAGTTATATCGATGTATTTTTTAAATCGTCCATATAGTGGTCATTCGTTATGATTATGGTTACGCTTCCGCGACGTCACGATTCGTTGTCAACCGGGGTAACGGGGTGTGACAGATTGGTATCAGAGCCATAGTTATAGTGAACTAGGTTGCATTAGTATCTTAGACTATAACTACATTTTAGGTTTTTACTGATTTTCAAAGACATTTTTATAATTAACTTAATATGGGACTTGATGATAGCGTCATGTCAAGCCGTGTTGTGATCGTACTATCAGATTCGGAGGAACGGCATACCCCCACCAGCCAGTATAATCCGGGGGTGTTTGTTGAGGAAGACCCATCAGAAGAAGAGGACCCATCTGAAGATGAAGGATCGGAGGAAGAAAACCCCTCCGAAGTTAAGGGACCAGAGGAAGAAGTAGAGCCGATGGAGGTTGACGAATCCTCCAGCGGGTGGGGAGAGCCATCCGAAGAGGACCCACCATCACCGGTGGTTCCCTCTTACATCCCCTACCGCCCATCTGCACCATCACACCGCACCTACCGCCCTCACCCCAACGGGCCACTGATGAAGTTTACGGCCCGTAAACGGGTATTCATGCCGAGACGGGAGTCTATCCCGGTACCGGCACCACAGCCAAGACCGCCGCAACAGCGACGGACGGATGCACGACGTTGGGGCTGGATGCTCGAGACTCTCTGTGAGTGGAGACAAGAGGAAGGAATCCCTTCCCACTTTCAGATCGGAGGACTACTAGCAATGGGCCTTGGGCCCTGATTCGAGTTTGGCCCACGGCAAACCTCGATGCGCCTCCTAAATGAGGGAATTAACTCGAATCATTAAGGACTTTGAAGCATCGAAGCGATTAAGCCCAAAGGGCGATTCGAGTTTATCAGTACATATTGGTTATTTCGGAGGAGACTCTCTCTCGTAGGTGCGTTCGTCGTCGTCCGTACAGCGTTGTGATTAGTCTCGTGTCCGTGTGAGATTGTATCCGTCCAAAGCCGTTAACGCGGATTTCCACACTCGTTGACTGCGTTTCGGGTGCGCGTCTAGATAGATCGTAGAGTGAAAGACCCTTAATG
>JAANYP010001474.1:0-95016 GCA_020465985.1 Centrapalus pauciflorus | reverse complement strand
TCTATTAGTTCACTGTGCAATTCGATCAAGAGGCTTTGACAAAGCAATAGCCTTTGGTTCTGTTTAATTATATGTAAAGACTTATGTTTGACTTGTCATTGGTGAATTTCTGAATTTAAAATCACTTTATTCTTTTAACAGAAGCTTTTATTTTATGTGCAGTTAGATAGAATAAATATTCTATATTGGACATCTCACTAGTCTCGCATCGACATAATGAGAATCCAACACTTACATCTATAATGACATATGATGAGCTTTTCATTTTATATGCAGTTAGATGGAATAGGAATTCCATTTTAGATATCTCACTAGTCTCGCATCGACATAGTGAGAATCCATTCTTACATTTATTTTGGCTTCTGCCGGCTTTTCATTAGCCATTCATGGCTAATCGCTTGGCTTAACAAAGTTCTCAATCTATTTCTTTATTACTCTTGCTTTGTGTCTCTGACTTCTTTGATTTCAATTCAAATTGTCATTCGGTGTTTAACAATTTAATTCAAATACTTTTCTCATTAATATTTATTAGATCAACTACTTCTACCCCTGTCTCATTATAAGACACGCTGTAATCTTTCAAATTACAAGGATTTACGAAGTAGCTTGTGTTTTGGATTATATTTTGATTTCTTAGAGCTTTTGAATCATACACGATTCAAATTACAATACCTATATTGTTTATAGGTATAATTTCTGATTAGGAAAGTATCTGTATCATAACTTCAACTGATACAACCCATATGTCATCCGCATTATTCACTATCGATGACAGGGTTATATAGTTTACTCAGTATTTACTTTTGGAATTGATTTTCAGCTGGCAACGGAATTAAATCATTTTATCATATATGAAATTTATTATTATTAGTTACCGTTGGGGTCTTTTGGTGTCTCTGGTGTCTCCTCAGCATCTTCAGCAGTTATATGGAAAGCTCGCGCCTTTGCTGTAGGTATCATTGTAGTACTCTGTTGAATTGCTCTGCTAACGGGTTGTTCAGGATTAGTAAGCACGCGTGTATTCGGGCAATGTTTGGCATAATGTCCACGCTCACCACAGTTGTAGCATACGTCGCTTCTTTCTGGGCACTCGTCGCTTCCATGTCCAATCCGGTTACAAGTGTAACAGGTCACATCTATAGGGTTGCAGCGTCCGCTATGAAATTTGTTACAGCGTTTACATGTTCGCGCTCCTGACTGTATGGAATAAACTCTAGTCTTCTGAGGTGTAGAAGATGCTTGCGACTGTTGCTGACTAGACTTGGATGAACCGAAGAATCTACTAGACTTCTGTTTCTTAGGTGGAGATGGACAAGTAGGATTTATAGCCATCATAACCGGTTCACAACTCGAATCTGTGAATTCCCGCTCCACCATTCTTGCTGCTTCCACTATACTAAGATACGTTTTGAACTTTATGCTACTCATTTGTCTTCTATATGTTGGATTCAGACCCAGTCTGAATCGATTTATCTCACGCTCTTCGGTTGCCACTTGATATGACGAGTAGCCGCAAAGTCTCGAGAACTCATGCTCGTATTCATCAACAGTCTTAGTTCCTTGTTTTAATTGCATCAACTGCATCTCGAGTTCGTCTTGTTTGTCAGTTGGACAGTATTTGGCGTTGAACATCTCCAAGAACTGCTCCCAGTCCAGTGCCATAATTGCTTCCTCACCGTAGATGCTTCTTTGTGTTTTCCACCAGGCTCTTGCAGCTCCAACGAACAGTGCTGTAGCGAACTTAACTCTATTGCTGTCCAGACATTCTGAGATACTGAAGATCTCTTCAGTATGACTTATCCAATCTAACGCTTGTATTGGATCTACTGTGCCTTCAAACGTCATAGCACCACTCGCTTTGAAATCTTTAAATCTACAGCCTTTTGGCTGCACAACTCGTTGGTTGACATGCTCATTATCGGATTCCGATTCGCTTGACTGTTCAGTTTGCTTCTTTTTATGTTTATTTCTCTTTTCAGTTTTCTTTATTGATTCAATTTGCTCTAGCATAAACTTGTTTTGTTGCTCATTATTCTGGGTAATTAGTTGTTGCATCATTTCCAGGACTTGCTCTGGGGTCATGCAACCTGATGGTCCACCTTCTCCTGACATAGCTCTGAAATATAAATCACTAAGTATTTAGATCATTAGCCTAGCATATTGTACCCTTTCATGCCCCGTCCTACTAGTCTCTGAAACCTATCTTAGTTCAAGTCATCCTGTCATGATTGATACTATAGCATTGCACAGGTTTGAGATCATGTATTTCATGTAATACAATGATTCACTCAAACTATTGCTCTGATACCATCCTGTGAGACCACATATGCATTTCTACTATTTGATACTGGTGCTGATAGGAGCTTTATATCCACTAAGTTCAGTAAGCAGATAAATTTCATTCTTACACCATTAAGTGCCACTTATGCTATTGAGGTTGATGACAATAAGACGCTTAAGACAAATAATATAAGTCGAAGATGCTCCTTAGAATTAGTAGGCCGACTCTTTGAAACAAACTTGATGCCCATCAAACTGGGAAGTTTTGACGTGGTCATAGTGTGAGACCCAAGATTTCTCAAAGGTCTCAAGTCTAGGCCCAGTAGCAATGCAATATCAATCAGGAAACTAAGATAAAATTAACAATTGCGGAAATAAAGTTAATTACAAACAGAGACAGAATTTAAGTAGCAAAGTACAAACATCTAGACTATTACACCAAATCACATAATATAAACTAAAGCCGAACCCCAAAGCTCTATTATCATCCAAATACCAAGATGTTGAAACAGGTTCTAATGCACTTCAAGCTCTTTCAGATTCCTGACCTATGTACTAGGTCCAGCCAATCCTTTGCCTTTACCTGAAAAATAATGCAACAACGGGTAAGCTTATTTGCTTAGTGAGAATGTAGAATTTCACATTTAACATGCAATTATGAACGCGGAAGCACATGCACTGCACTCGGCTCATGCACGGCTCAGCTCTATATGCACTGCACTAGGCTCATGCACACCTCAATCTCGAAGGGTAATTGGCCAATTAATGCTCTTTTGATGCGCGACTTTGCTCAGCTCCCAGTTATAAAACTGTTGTTGCTCTTGAGACTTTTAGACAAATTCATAAGGAATGCTCGGATGATGATAAATCCATACACACGCATCATTAGTGGGGATCAGCCACGTACTGGGCTAGCTACCAGTAAAAGCTCTATATGGATATCATCGGAATGCTCAGCTCTAGCTACCCTCTGTGCTTTCATCACGTAAATCAGCACATCATAAGCCTAACATTAACCCAACACTGAGCAATAGTGATGGAGTTAAGCTTAACAATCAAATGACTCGTCAAAGAATCGAATCTAGAGGAAGAAATACTCAGATCAACAAATCATAGTAAATATACTATGACAATATATCAATAAGCTCAAGATCAGAATGTCAAATAAATCAGGATCATGCAACAAAAGTCTCAATTCACATAATATGCAGTTAAAGTGAAATCTACAACTCACAGTTACTGGTTATTTGTGCTCTGATAGTTTCTGGCTCTGGATCGGTTGCTCACAATCTGTAGTGGATTAGAACCACTATCTGACTTATATCAGACTTTCAGATGCTCGCCATTTTGCTCGTTGCTCAATCTGTTATTAATATCATTTCTGATATTTATTAGCTCTTATATCATCTGAATAATATATATATTCAGTGTTCATTCAATTCAATAAGCTCAAGGTTCTTTCGTTGGTCTTTTAATCTCAATATCTCATTCTTGATCATATGATCATTAATCTCATTAGAACCTTTCTTAGTTTTCATTTGCTCAATATAATTCTTAAGAAAGCATGTCTAATCATGTCATATACTTACTTGATGTTTATATGCTCATAAAGTTGCATTTTCGGAATCTAATCATATGTGATCATGCATATATTCATATGTTTTCTAATTGATAGTATTTCTTAAGTTTATAGATCTTTGATTTTAATGATTAATCATTCATATTTATATATGGAAATCTGTTGTGTATTTTGAATTATAAAATCACATCCGGATTAGGACCAACCGAATTCGGATCATCCGGATTCGGTTCTAGGTCATCCGAAATGGCATATCCGAAATGGTGTATTTGATCCGAAGTGATACAAGATCCGAATTAGAAAATCTGAATTATGTTTGAGTTGAGATCCGAAATTGGTCCGAAATGGGGTCATCCGAATTAGCATCATCCGAAATGGGCCATCCGAATTTAGATAATTTATCCGAAGTAGGGCTTCATCCGAATTCGGTCTCATCCGAATTCGGATCCCATGACTTCATAATTTTTTTCCAGAAATTGTTCTTGGTGTTCATCTTTTATACTTACGGATTTTTCATAAAATTTCCCAAAAGTCCATTTTATCAACATGCAACTTAACATAAAGTTGTATTATCATTATTTGGTTGATTTTATACTATTTTCCTTATCATTAACACCTTATTTTGATCAAGATTGTCTAAAATATGCACCTTTTGCCAAGAACACTATTTTATCAAAATTTACATTTTCTTGCTTATTTTGGACAATCCGACTCATGATTTCTGTTTCTATAACTTCAAATTACTTAATTACATGATTTCAATTCATTTATTCTAACATGCAACACAATTTCATGTTATAATTCTTTTGATTTCCGGTTTTTCTTTAAAACCGAACTAAACTCATAAAATACCGAAATTTAGATGAGTTTTACCTTGAAATCTTGTAGATAATTGTTGTTTGATGTTTGTTGTAACCTTCTTTGGTCTTGAATCTTCAATTAATACAAGAATTAAAGAAATTTCTTGACAATTTCTTGAGAAACCGGTTTGTAGAGAGAGAAAGAAGAGAGAGAGTGGTTTTTGTGATAATGATCTTAAGTGATCATTAATTTGGTTTTTATATATCAAATTGGTCATATTTGAATTTAACCCACTATACTTTTGTATTTTATCTCTCTTTTAGCTTTTTGATCATCTAAATAATTTAAAACAATTATATAATTTAATTTAATAAATTCAGAACTTAATTAAATTATAAATCAAATAATATAATAAAATTACATTATTAGCTTAAGATCAGATATTATGTATTTGGTCAAAAGTTAGGTTGTTACACATAGGCATGGATTGACTATCAAAAAAAAAATCGTGCGGATATAGTGTGCAACAAGAAGACAGTTCATATACTTTTAGCCTATAAGAAGGTCCTTACTGTCTGAGGCAAAGCAAGAAATACCAAAGTAAGCATCATCTCTTGCATTAGGACCCTGAAGTATTGATAAAGAGGGATCCAAAGGAAAAGCGGCTCGAAAATATTCTTATTATTTATGGTTACCCCAAAGTCTTTCCAGAACACTTACCTGAACTCCCCACATCGAGGCAAGTCAAATTCAAAAATCGGCCTAGTATCTGGTGCTGCAACAGTGGCTCGAGCACCAGGCCGATTAGCCTCATCAATACTGTAAGAATCGTCCAACGAACCGTAGGAGCTCTTAGATAAAAGGTTTATCAAAACGAGATCCTCGCTTTGGAGAAGCTCCAGTTTTGTTCAGAAAGAAGAAGGATGGAACCTTCATAATGTGCATCAATTACCGAGAGCTAAATAAACTAAAAGAACCGATACCCGCTCACAAGGATCAATGACTTGTTTGACCAAAATCCAAGAATTAAGCTTTTATTCGAAGATCGACCTAAGGTCTGGTTATTATCAGGTTAGAGTTCGCAAGAAAGATATTCCCAAGACAGCCTTCAGATTCCGTTACGGTCATCATAAATTCCTATTAATGCCGTTTGGATTAACCAGTGCCCCAACGGTATTCATGGACCTCATAAATCGGGTGTGCAAACCTTATCTAGACAAATTCGTGATTGTATTCATGAATGACATCTTAATCTACTCACGAAGCAAGGAGGAGCACAAGCAAACATTTAAGACTGATTCTAGAGTTGTTGGAGAAAGAACAAATATATGCCAAGCTTTCTAAGTTTGTCTTTTGGCTAACATAGGTAAGATTTCTCGGGCACGTGATCAATAGTAAATGGATCCAAGTCGACCCCGCAAAGATCAAGGCTATCATGAATTGGTCAACCCTTAGAACCCCCATAGAGATACGATAGTCCTTAAGACTTGCCACTTATTATAGGCAATTATCAAAAATTTCTCAAAGATCACCGGGGCTCTAACAAAACTGACTCGAAAAGACATTAACTATGATTGGGGCGAGGATCAAGAGACACCATATCAGTTATTAAACACAAACTGTGCAGCGCGCTTATTTTATCCAAGAGAAGGAAGAAAATTGTAGATTACTGTGATGCTTCACACAATGGGTTGATATAGAAAGATAGGGTCATAGCTTATACTTTATGAAAACTTAAGGTTCACTAGGTGAATGACACAACGCATGATCTAGATCTTGGAGCAGTAGTCTTATCATTAAGACTTGGAGACATTAGTTGTACGGTAACAAATGTGCTACACTCACAGACAATATGAGCCTCAAACACATCTTGAACCAGAAAGAGTCAGATATGAAGTAGTGCCATTGGATGAAGCTAATAAGTGATTGCAACTATGAAAAATCGTTATCACCTTAGGAAAACTAATGTGGTTGCAGACGCTCAGAGCCGAAAGGATCGAGCTAAGCCGTTAAGAGTACAAGCCCTAGTTATAACCATTCAACCAAACCTTCCTCCCTTAGTTCATGATGCACAAGTAGAAGTTGTTAAGGAGGAAAATATAAAAAATGAATCCCTGCACAGAATGGATAAATAGTTTGGGATAAGCGCTAATAAAAATCGATATTTCATTAATAGAATCTGATTACTCTGCTTTGGAAAAAGAAAGCTGGCTATGGATGAAGGACACAAATCAGGATATGCCGTTCACCCCGGATCCAATAAAATGTATCATGACCTCAAAGAGCTAAACGGGTGGCCTAACATGAAGGATGTCGTTGCTACATATGTCAACAAATTCCTATCATGCTCCAAAGTTAAGACAAAACATCAGAAACCATTTGGGTAATAGTCGACCGCCTAACAAAATCCGCGCATTCCTACCAATCAAGGACAACAACAGAATGAATAAGCTAGTCCAAACGTACCTTAAGGAAGTCGTCTCCGGACACGAAGTGCCTATTTCAATCATTTCGGATACGGATAGCAGATTCACATCTAGATTTTTGGCAAACGTTACAGCAAGCTTTGGGTACAAAGTTGGACATGAGAACCACCTATCACCATCAGACTGATGATCAAAATGAAAGAAAGATTCAAACCCTAGAACCTATGTTAAGAGCCTGTGTAATGGATTTTGGGAAGTGTTGGGATACTCAATTACCATTAGAAGAATTACCATACAACAACAGCTATCACACACATTTTAAGGTTGCTCCATTTACAGCACTGTGCGGACAAAAGTTTTGATCACCCCTTTGCTAGGCCAAGGTCAGCGATAGTCAAGCCTTTGGCCCAGAAACCATACTTGAGACCACCAAAAAGATAGTACAGATACGGAACCGACTAAAAGCTACTCCCGATCGTCAGAAAGGTTATGTGGGCGTAAGGAGAAAGTCCCTTGAGTTTCAATTAGGAGAAAGGGTACCGATGAAAGTCTCGCCATGGAAGGGCGTGATACGATTAGGAAATCAATGATAACTGAATCCTCGTTAAATTGGACAATTCAAGGTCTTAAAAAGAATTGGACTAGTAGCTTATTGTTTAGAGCTATCACCAGAGCTTAGAAGCATGCACAATACCTTCCACGTATCGAATCTGAAAAAGCGTTTGTTAGAGGAAACATTTGTTACCCCTTGGAAGAAATCCAGCTAACTGAAAAACTTCGCTTCATAAAAAAATGGTAGAAATCATGGACCGTAAGGTCAAGGGATCGAAGCACATTCATTTACTCATCCTTAAGGTCAGATAGAATTCTAGACATGGACCAGATTTCACTTAGGCATGCAAAGGCCAGCCTAAGCAAAGATATTATTATCTATTATTAAGTAACAATACCCCTGAGGAAACAATATTTACGGGACAAAATTCCCTTAACAGGGGGAGACTGTAACTTCCGGAACTAAACCAGGTTAGCAACTATGACCTAATCAGTGTTTATTAGAAATTTATAACCTAATCAGTGGACATTAGCAATTAATCAAGGTGATTAACAATGTTCATAAGGAAATTCAACTCAATTAGAATAAAATTCATCGGTGCGATGAATCGGGAAATCAATTAATCCGATCGATTTACGATATGATGGATTAATGCAACTAAGTACATAATTAAATTATAATTAGTGACACTAGTCATATTCAAATACACTTACGTAACATTAATTATGCAAGACTAAAAGAATTCATTAAACAATGCATCCAAAAGTATTTATGAATTTACATGAAAAGAGAATTACAAGAATACATTTCTAAATACTTTTATACCACATATAAATACCCCATTAGGCCGGCCCTAGGTGAGTACAAAAGGACCTTGAAATAATTTTTTTTACTCAACATGTCAAAATCAAATCCTCTTTCTTTCAACTTACCAAAGATCACACACTATTTTCATCATTTCACCACCTTTATTCATCTATAAATAGAGGTTCAAATTCACTTCATTTCTCATATCTTGCAAACACAAATCCTCTCTTTCTCTCGCTCTAAAAATCGGCCCCAAGGGTGTGAAGAACACCAAAGTTTGCAAATTTCGTGTTCTTGCAATTTTCAAGTGATTTGGGTGCAACTTTTGCAAGAGATTCAACTTCTACTTGATTTCATTCTTCTAATACCCCAAAGTAAGTAAATACTAACCTATTATATCTTATATTGATGTTTATTTATGTCTTGCATATTATATATAATCACCAACAACAACAAGTTTCAAATCACTAGTTTTTGTTTTAAGTTGTTTTCTTCAAATGTGTTTATAAATGTATAAACACATCATGTAAGTTTAAATATTATGAAAACAAGTCATATAAATGTGTTTTATAACTTTTATACAAGAAGTTTTTGAATAAACAACAAGAATCACAAGTTATTTCAAGTTTATGAAATACGGAATTTCGGCAGAAATGTTGCATCAACTTTGAAAAATCATAACTAAGTCATAACTTAACAAAATGAGTTGATTGTTGTCCCAAAAGTTAGATCTATGTTTTAACTAAAAATCTGGAAGTTTTTGTAATTTATTATGGAGTTTAGAACCCCCAGATATTATTTGGGAACACGAAAGTTTGACAGCTCAAAAATGGCCAACATAGGGTTTTTAGCGATCCCTGATCGAAATACCTTGAAAAATGGCCGTTCTTGACTTTAAAATTCTTTGTTTACAGTAGATTAAGGTCCAAGAAAACCAAAGCCTAAATCGTTTTGGGGCTTGGTCAAAAATAGCCTCAAAGTAGGCCGAAAAACCTCCGAAAAGCTGGAAAATTATATATATATATATATAAACTTGACGTTTTAAATGAGTTTTATTTATAAACTTGTAATGTTGGGTGATTTAAAACATAACAACAATTATACATACATATTGTCATATATGGGAGTTATTAAATCCCTTATATCATTTAGGACTCGGTTAAACGCGTCTGGTGTCATCACTCATCAACAACGTAAATCGTCATTATTACGATCATTTTGCCATCAACATGCGGTGAGTCTTCATAGCCCTTATTTTCACTATCTATTGGGGTGGAAATACATGCACTGTTTTTCATATGGACATCAAAACTATTTATTTCTTATATGTATTACACATGTGGTGTAACATCCTTAGATCTAAATTATTGTAATTTGGATTAATTAGTTGGATATATTGTAATTTGTATAATTAAGTTGGATTACGGAAAATGATTATGTATCTGGATATTTGAAAGTTGGTTGTTATTATAAGAAATTTTAGAATTTCAACTTTTAGTTATTAAGTATGATGAACTATAAATGTTAGTGACAATAAAACTAAGAAAAAATCAGTATTTGATGAAATCAGATAAGTAAAGGGGCTAAATGTGACAAAAGCCGAAAATGAGAATAAAAGACTATTAGTCTTTCATTTCCTTCATTTTCACCATTTCATCACAAAAGATCCCAAGCTCTCTCTCATTCTCACTCTACAGTCTGCTGGAAATTCGAAATTGTGAAGCAAAATTCGTGGATTAAAGCTAGTTGTTTTCAAGAATTAAGAAAATTTAAGGTAAGAAATTATATTCTAAGTTTTTGGGGTATATTGTGAGAATAAAATGCATAAAATTTGGATTTTAAATCTGAAAAATTTGTAATGCATGTATGTTATATTAGTTGGAAATCATCTCTTGAAGATTACTGAAGCATTAGAAACAAGAATCGTTTGTTGAATCGATCCAGAAGGTAAGAAATCTCTAATTTTATGACTTTTTGTATTCTTGAAGAAAAATTCATATTTTTGTTGAATCTGGACTAATTAGTGTGTTATGAATGGGGAAAATGATGTAAAAACACCCCATATGTGTTTATAAAACATTAGAATTGATTAGATGTTACTGTAAATTAATTTTGGAAATTTTTAGTGAAAATCTGTAAGTTTCGAAGACAAACCAGCATGTCGACTCGGCGAGTAGCATAGGGTGACTCGGCGAGTCGCCAAGAACATTTGAATGAAATCTTCAAAAATGCATATGTGTTGGATCCGAATTCGGTTGGGACCCGAATTCGGATAAGACCCGAAATTAGATTGGACCGAAATCGAATAAGAACCGAACTCGGATGGACCCGAATTCGATTGGGTAAATGTAATTCGGATAGATCCGAAATCCGGCCGAGGATCCGTAATTCGGACCTCGACTCGGCGAGTCGCCTGCAGTACATGTGTAATTCAGATGGGTTTATGAAGACCCGAATTGATGGACAATTAATCACACTTTTGGGATATTTTTGGTATTATATAAAGCCATATAACGAAGGATTATTTGGGGATGATAACACACCAAATGATGATTTTTTTATGTGAGTTTGGGATGACGGTTCCGAATGTTGTAATACTTTTATTCATACAAATTGATGATATGTTTATCATATGAAAATGTAACAGGTCCCTTGTGGTGTTGTTTAACCCACAGTCGGGTACTTTGTGATCCGGTTGAAATTCCGAAGAGAAATAATATTGATTGAAGTTAATTAACGAACCCCACGGTGAGTACATATGATTTCGCATGTTTATATCTGCTTTATGTTAGCTATTGCCTGCTGAGACATGTTGCTTCATTATCGTTTGGAATTCTACTAACTTGCGTAGATTTAGATGCACATTGATCTTGTTGCATGTCCGTTCTATTGTTGTGCATCTATCGATGGACCGGCGGGTCGCATCTATATCGCCTTACTCCTAATGAGATGCAAGAAATGATGAAACAACTCCATGAGTTGTTGGATAAGGGCTTCATTTGACCGAGTTCATCTCCGTGGGGAGCCCCTGTACTGTTTGTGAAAAAGAAAGATGGCACCATGAGGATGTGCATTGATTACAGGGAGCTGAATAAGTTGACAATTAAGAACAAGCATCTGCTGCCGAGGATAGATGATTTGTTTGATCGGCTACATGCAAATGTGTTTTCTAAGATCGACTTGAGGTCGGGATACCATCAGCTGAAAGTTCGAGAGGAAGATGTGTCTAAGACAGCTTTCAGGACACGTTATGGGCATTATGAATTTTTGGTTATGCCTTTTGGGTTAACCAATGCCCATGCATCTGATGAACAGGGTATGTAAACCGATGTTCGATAAATCTGTGATAGTGTTTATTGATGACATCCTAGTGTATTCCAAGACTGAAGCGGAGCATGCGGTTCATCTAACAGAGTTATTGGAATTGTTAAGGAAAGAGAAGTTGTATGCCAAATTCTCAAAGTGTGAGTTTTGGCTGCAACAAATTCAGTATGTGGGATATGTAATATCTGGAGCTGGGAATCCTGTAGATCCAGCTAAGGTAGAAGCAATAAAGAACTGGGAACCGCCTCGATCAGCTACAGAAGTCAGAAGTTTTCTTGGACTGGCAGGGTATTATCGGAGATTTATAAAGGATTTCTCGAAGATTGCAGTTCCGTTGACTGCATTAACGAAGAAGAATGCACCGTTTGTTTGGGAAACAGTGCAGCAAGAGGCTTTTGAGATCTTGAAGAAGACATTAAGTGAAGCGTCGATACTTGCTCTACCGGAAGGCAATGAGGATTTTGTGGTATGCACGGATGCTTTGAGGTTGGGATTGGGCGCTGTACTGATGCAGCGTGGAAAGGTTATAGCGTATGCCTCGAGACAACTAAAGCAGCATGAGAAGGATTATTCAACTCATGATCTTGAGTTGACAGCTGCTACTTTTGCTTTGAAATTGTGGAGGCACTATCTTTATGGAACTAAGTGTCAACTCTACACGGACCATAAGAGTTTGAAGTACATATTCAGTCAGAAAGAGCTTAACATGAGACAGCGTAGGTCGATGGAACTTATAAAGGATTATGACTGTGAGATCCTTTACCATCCAGGTAAGGCTAATGTAGTAGCCGATGCTTTAAGCCGTAAAGCATATTCTAAGGACTGCTGCTACATGATGACGTCTACGGTGTTAACCTCCACTATTATTGATGATGTAAAAGGTGCTCAAGTGGAAGCTTTGAAAGAAGAAAATATTGGTGATGAGGATATTAGGGTACAGATAAAGGTTATGGAAACTAGCAAGTCGGGATTGAAAGGTATATATGGAAGGATCTGGGTGCTGATGTAAGGTCTCGACTCGACAGATCTATCTAGACGCGACACCGTCAACGAGTGCGGAATCCTCGTGAACGGCTTGACGGAAACAACTCTCACACGGAACACGGAGACTATCAACACGCTGTACGGACGAACACGAACGCACCTACAAGATGATTCTCTCCGAAACAACACTTACAATAGTGATAAACTCGAGATCGCCCTTTTGCTTAATCTCACACGAATTCTGCAAAAGTTCGCTAATGATTCGAGTTAATTCCTAATTATAGAGGCTCATTCGAGTTTGTCATGGGCCAAACTCAAATCAGGCCCAAGGCCCATTTGAGTTTGTCCCCTTGACACTCTCGAATCTGCACTATAGATCACATTCGAATCTGTCTCCATGTTAAATTCGAATTTGTCACTAAATTCGAATTTCTCATGTTCAACTTATATTTGATTATCTGATTCAACTTATATTTGAATTAATCTTTGGATTTTATGTTTGAACTTCTTGTAATACATTACATCAAGTTCAAACACACAATCAATAACTATCAAACATATATAAACACATACATCAAATATCCAATACTTTGTAATACTACTTGAACCAAAATGCTAGTACACTTAGACTGCTATCGTCACACAGGGTGTACCAACAGACTCCCCCTTCACGATAGCTTCTAACTAACTATTTAGATTTTGATTAAGTACTAGAGCTATATATACTACTTTCTGCGTATATACCTGCATCTATACATACTTTTACTACCTTCTGGTACTTCCTAGCATCAGACCTCCATCCTTCGTGAAAGAAGATAGGTTGATCATTCAGCTTCTTCAGGTCGTCCTTCGATAGATTTATTAAGTGCAGTGGATCATACACTCTCAAAATCACTTTGTCCTGTGTATCTTCCATGACTGCTTCAGCTGTGTCATTATCGACGTACCACCATTTCATGTAGCCTAGAACATCTTGTGGCATCGATTTCATTGGTACTTTCTTCAGACATCTCACAGGTTTGTATACCATCCTGGCCCATGGCCTACCTGTATGAGGATCTATTCTCGACTCATCCTCGACCCTCTTTCCAGTCCTTGGCTTGAGTCGTTCAAATTTGCCTGACCGACCTTCTTTCCTTATAATTTTTGCAATCACTTCTGCGTACTGATCATCTCCAATATTAATCAGCTCTTTCCAGGCTAACTCTTTCACTTCAATCTTGGGCAATGTATTGAATACTTTCAGTGTTCGCCTCAAGTATGGAAGACCATCTCTCCTTTTCAAAATAAATAGCTGTTGTTCTCGGTCAAAGAACCAGCTTATAATTCCTCCTGAGAGATTTCCGGCACCCGGAATTCTCATTCTTTTCTTCATCTTTGGCTTTGTCTTCTTCTCTTCCTTACGGAACCAAAGCTTCATCAACTCAGCCCTAGATGGCTCCTTTTCTGCTTCTTCAAGTTCTGAGTCTTCGACTGAGGCTATCTTGATGTCATCTATGTCAATCACATTGTGATTATTGCGCACATACAATTCCGTGATAGGTTGTGAAGTTATGATCACCTCGTTGACATTATGGTCCTCGTCCTCTATCACTTCGTCGTCGGATCTCCAATCAACAATCTCCTCAGGTACGAATTCCCCTTCCTCCAACTCCTCCATTTCATCTTCAAAATCAAATTCCATCAGTTCTTCCTCAATATCTTTTAGCGCATCTATCATATCGCTCTCCAAAGTCCTTGAGGAACCAGCCTCTCCTCCTTCAGCTCCCGACTGGCTCGGCTCCCCCCCGAATCTCAGCATGCTGAGCAGCAGAAAAATCTACTGGCTCATTATCTCTTTGCGCGTTGGGATCATTGCCGTCATTATCTACATCATTATCTCCATCCCTAGGCAGCTCTTCCTGATCCCGGCAGCTTGTCTCCCCCTGAGCCTTTAGGTTTTTCAATAATTGCTCAATGAGGGAGCGCATCGATCGTATCTCGGCCGCCTGATCAGCAACAAAGGTTTTAAGCTCCAAGTTTTCTTCCTCAATTTTTCCCACTACTTTCTTCAACTCGGCATTCTCGATGTCTATTTGTGCATTATGCTTCTGTATTTCTCCGAGAGCCTTTGTCAAACCGAAGATTTGGACTTGTTGGAAGTCGACTTTTCTTTTCAACTCAGAAAACCGTTGATTCTCCATGAAAGTGGATGAAGTGGATGGTATGGATTGTATGGGGGTTGGAATGATTGGTGATGGAATGTATGGTTCAACAGGTGGTGGTGGTGGTGGAATGGTAGATTGAGCGGGTGGAGGTTGAGGTATTTCTGGCTGTGAAGTAGAGGCCGAGGAAGCTCCCTGCATGAATCTATGGCGTTTTGCCCTTTGTCGATGGACCAGAGGTGCAACCTCCTCTTCTTCATAATCTGATTCGTCGGACTCTGCTGAAGCTCTTTTCCTTCTATCTTCTTCTTCAGTCACCACTAATCGTGATCCATACGTCCCCATTTGGATGGACGGATCTTCTATTTCTTTTTCAGCTTCTATTTCTTCCATTTCCTCGGATTCAGTATCTGAAGATGACTTGTCATTACCTGCTTGATCAGGTTGATACTCATCAATTTGCCTAAACACGTCAACTTCTCCTTCCGGAGGCTCCAATAATTCTCCAACTAACTCAGCCGTAATTTCCTCGTTCGCATTTGGACCCGCTGCCCAAATCTTTTGCAATGTTTGAAATATCGGATTAGATTCGGATGGTGCACTCGAAGGGCCAGCCACTTCTGGCTCTTGAAGTTGGCTGGTAGAAGGCCTTTGTCTTCTCCTCTGTTGTTGAGGGCGTGGTTGTTGCTATCTTTGTTGCTGTGGCTGTTGCTGTTGAACTTGCACCTCTCCTGCCCAGTTGGCATCGTCAGGGGCTACAAATTTCGGGTCGATTACAGCACCAAACAAAGGTCCCTCTACTGGGATAGCTAACCTTCCTCGATGAGAGGAGCAATCGGCAAATATTCTCTTATCGATAACTGCAACGCTCTGAATATCGTTAAGCTGCGGCAAATTTGGCAAGAAGTGTCGGATTAGCATCATCACAAAACGAGGGTAAAGCAGAAATCTTTCCCGCTCCGGAGCCGTTATCTGATGAACGAACTCTGAGAAGAACATCTCTGAAAAACTAAACTTTTGATTATAGACTAACACGATCATCCCCGATTGGATCTTCGAAACTATATAATCAAATCCAGCTTTCTTCGCAGTGAAACAGACCATGAACACATGCGCTAGATATCGCCATTGGCCAATTAGCCCACTTTTCATATATGATGACTTAGTAACATCCAGACTATAGCCCATTCTTGCAAAGGCAGCCTGCCTGATTGATAGTTGGAAATCAATAGGCCCATCTTCCTGCTCTTGAGTGCCTAATTGAAGCACTTGACGTAGAATATATGCTGAAAATACCAAAGGATTACCAGCAATCCTTGTCCTCAGAACTGTCGGAGTGACAGTACAATCTACTTGCAGATGGTCATAGAACTGACGCACATATGGAATGACGATCTTTATATTATGAGATAGCGCATATCAGATTCTGGACCCCACTAAGAAATCCACCATCTGGCGGAAGGCTTGCGCTTCAGGAATAGCATGGTCAGGAGAAATGACCATGTTATGCTTTGGAATAAATATTCTATCCGCCATGTCTGCACGATATATCAAATAAAATATTAGAATTATTAAAAATGAATAAACTTGTTTAAATTCAAATTTGTTTTATCTTGAACTTGTATAAGGACAAAATCCAACACTTATGAATTTCTACAAGTTTAATTAAAATTTAAATTAAATAATTCAAATACAATGACAAACTCGAACATCAGAGGCGAATGAACATCTATTCGAGTTTGATGACCCATTCGAGTTTAATGACCTATTCGAGGTTACTGACAAACTCGAGACTGGCCATGAACAGACTCGAAGGAGTCGGCCACCATCATCACAAAAATCCATGATTTTAACCATGTTAGACTCAGAAAATCACATCTATTAGTCCTACTAGGTTCTAATCAATGATATTTGTATTTAATTTGACTTTTCATCGGTTCAAAGTTTGTAATTTTGAAAAACAAACTTTCTACCAATAAAACTTCAAAATCCAATGATTTTGGCCTAAATGGAGTATAAAACTACCTAAATCTTGTACAATACACTTGGTTATACCTAGATCTACTGGTAGTATCGAACCCAAACGAACAGAAACTCGACAAATAGTGGGTATCTTGAAAACGGCAAACTCGAGAATAGATTCGAAATCGCTATGACAAACTCGAAGGTATAGATTCGAAAACAGGTGGGTTACGACCATCACTGTTGACCTATTCATACCACCAACATTCGAGTTTAATGCCATTTTCGAATCTACTGACAGATTCGAGCCCTGCCATATTCGAGTTTAGCTTAAACTCGAATTCACCCTGAAACTTTGAAAATTTCGAAAATTTTTGAAATAAATTCAACTTTTTAAACCTTTTCAACCTTATCGTGTAACGGAGTAAACTATGCCAAATCTTTTACCCTAAGCACAAGATTTTCACGCAATGTTTATTTTATTCAACTATGAATGCACCCTCAGTAATTTTTGACCTTTTTCCTAAGTAAAATTAAAATTAAAAATAAAATAGAATAAAGAAAAATAAAATAAAGCTAAAATAAAATTAAAATTTTGAACAAAAATTAAACTTAGACTAAACTACATAATTATTTAAGATTACTACCTATACTAAACACTAAACAAAATATTTTTGACGAGCATAGTCAAAGAAAGGTTCAATCAGATAGCGGTGTCAGATACGCACTTTCAGTATTTAAACTTTCACACTTAGGAATTTTTGATCCCTTTGATTGTTTGGCGTGACATACATTTCTAGCCGATTGTTGGTATTTACCCCTTTAAACATGCTACATTTCGGAATATCCCTTGGCATTTTTATTTATCATGAAATTATCTTACGTGACTCAGACATAGACATACTTTTATGATCAAGGCATACAGACAATGATTCTTTTTGGTATTTGCAAACTTTCTTTAAAAGACAAACATCGGACACAGGTCTGTATTTACATACAACAAAGTGTCTTAGTTTGACTTATGGTTTATTTTTAAAGCTAGCAAGACAGCGGTGACAGGTCTGTACCGACGTACAACAAAGTGACTTATCTTGCTAACCCGAATCAAAACAGAGGCAACAGGTCTCTACTTACGTACAACAGAGTTACGTGTTTTTGACTCTCAATCTTGTATAATTTTTCTATGCTTTCCATTTTAAGATGTATTTGATGTTGCTATACATCCCCAGAAAGTTTGCATACCTCATTTATAATCAAAGTTTGTATGTCTCGTACATAAAAATTAAGACCGATTGGTCATACATCTAAGTTAGTGACACATTTGACTTTTTCTTGAATACTTTATTAGCCTTGAGACTCCCTATATATATTATGCCTACCAACACATCAAACTAAAAAAATATAACACTTAGAATTTTAGTTGCATTATGTGTGAAAGCCTAAACACTTAGAGTTTGTAACGACTGTGCTAATTTTCGTCACTTTGAACCCTTGCATCTATGTCTTAACTCTTTTTCTGATATTCTCTTTTTTTGAAATTTTTTATGGTTTTCTCTCTTTTTTTTTTGTTTTTCATAAGAGATAGCAAGAAAATAATATAACCTACTAACTTACTAAAAATGGAAACTATCCTAATTTAGCAAACTTACTATAAAAAGAAAGAAAGACTACAGCTATAAACAGAAATAAAGTTCTACTAAGGTCAATTTACTCTGGTTTGCGCATTCCATTTAGTTGAATCAAATATTCAAACCGTGACTTATCAAAGGCTTTGGTAAATTAATCAGCATTATTATCGTCCGTTGCCACCTTTACCAACTTGATTAAGTTCTTTTCAGCACAATCACGTATAAAATGATGTCTTATGTCTATGTGCTTTGTTTTACTGTGTTTAACTGGATTATTAGTTATTGCGATAGTAGACTGGTTATCTATCCTAATAGGAGTTTGAGTGTAAGCCAAACCGTAATCCCGCAATTGTTGTTGTATCCACAGAACCTGTGAGCAGTAACTACCATCAGCAACATACTCGGCCTCGCATGTTGACACGGCTACCGACGTCTGTTTCTTGCATTGCCAGGAAACGAGTCTCCCTCCAAGGAATTGACAACCTCCAGTTGTTGACTTGCGCGTCAAGCTGCATCCTCCGTAGTCTGAATCCGTGAACGCCTCCAACTCTAGATCTCCCTCCGCGTGATACCAAAGTCCCAGCTTCGGTTTCGACTTGAGGTATCGTAGAATCCGCTTCACAGCTTTCATATGCATCTCTTTCGGATTAGCTTGAAACCTAGCACAAATACACACACCAAACATGATGTCAGGTCTTGAAGCAGTTAAATACATAAGTGATCCAATCATGGCCCGATATAACGTCGGATCCACATCGGTATCACTTTCAGTACCCGGTCCGAGATTGTGATTCACTTGAATCGGCGTGCTGAAATGAGCTGTCAGTTTCGTCCCTTCCATCCCGAAGCGCTCTAATATGTCATAGACATACTTCGTCTGATGGATAAACATTCCTTCCTTCTTCTGGTCAACTTGCAACCCCAAAAAGAAATTCAACACACCCATTGCACCCATCTCGAATTTTGACTTCATCACCTTTTCAAAATCCTTGCACATTTGCTCGTCTGATGATCCAAAGATGATATCATCGACGTACACTTGTACCAAGATGAAGTGTTCTCCCTTTCGCTTAACGAACAGCGTACTATCTATCCTACCCCTTTCAAACCCGTTCTCTAACAGATGGTTGGATAAAGTCTCGTACCACGCCCTTGGTGCTTGATGCAATCCATACAGAGCCTTATCTAAACGATATACTCTATCTGGATATTTCGGATCTGTAAACCCGGGCGGCTGTTCTACATACACCAGTTCCTTCACTTTCCCATAGAGGAAAGCACTCTTAACATCTGGTTGATATACCTTAAAGCCCTTGAAGGAAGCAAAAGCCAGAAACAAACGAATTGCTTCCAGCCTTGCTACTGGCGCAAACACCTCATTGTAATCGATTCCCTCCTCTTGGTTGAAACCCTTTACAACTAACCTAGCTTTGTTGCGAGTGACTATATCTCGATCGTCTCTTTTGCACTTAAAAACCCATTTGGTTCCTATAGCTATTTCCCCTCGAGGTAATGGAACTAACTCCCAGACTTCTAGTTTCCTAAACTGAGAGAGTTCTTCCTGCATCGCTTCAACCCAGGAGTTATCCTTTAGTGCCATTTGCACATTTTTTGGCTCTACTTGCGAGATGAAACAAGAATAGAGGTAGGTATGATAGGCCTCGGAGTCATTTATCATCGACAACAACACAGTGTTGTTATTTAAACTACTCCTAGTCCTCACACCCTCATTAGGATTTCCTATGATGCTTTCTATAGGATGGTTCTTGTTGATCCTAGATGTCTCTATCTCGTCAACTCTCAGATTATCTCCTAAGTTAGATCCTATTTCACCTAGTGGGGAAACATCCTCAGATTCCACATTTTTCTCCTCGTGGACAGTTTCCTCAGAGTCGGAATTTGTTGTCTGAGTTTGATTCTCAGTTGAAGGTGCTTCTGGATCAGTGACTTCTGGAGATCCATCTTTAGTCAAAGTAGGCTCGGATGTGGAGTGATATGTAGTCCTTGGAAAGGTATGACCTTCATCATTCAGATTCAACGTCGCCATGTCCTTTTCGATCGTACCTGCATTTTCATCCAGAGGAATGTTAAATGACTCAAACAATTTATCATAGTCAAATATCCATTCCGGACCTGTTTGGGGTTCATGTGTATTACCTGTGACTTCAATGTTATACACAATCTCTACTGTACCATTAGTTTTGTTAAAAACCCGTTTGTTTGGTGAGTTTGGCACATAACCTAGGAAGTATCCTTCGTCAGTCTTTTCACCAAACTTTGGTTGATGTTTTGTTCGCAATAAAGTACATGGTACCCCAAACGGTTCAAAGCCAGTTAAATTAGGTGGCCGTTTATTCAAAATTTCATAACAGGTTTTGTTCAACGAATTGACAGTTAGGACCCGGTTTAAAATATGACATGCGGTATTCACTGCCTCCCCCCAAAACATGGTAGGAAGCTTTGAATCCGAAAGCATAGTCCTAGCTGCCTCAATCAATGTCATGTTCTTTCGTTCGGCCACCCCATTTTGTTGTGGCTCATAGGGTGCACTAAATTGATGCACTATGCCCTTTGAGAGGCAATATACACCAATTAAAGTGTTTTTAAATTCAGTTCCATTATCACTACGAATCCTTTTAACCCGTGTTCCATAGGAATTCTCCACTTGGTCTAAGAACCCGATGAGCTTGGATGCCGTCTCGTCCTTTGTACCTAGAAAGAAAACCCAAGAAAATCGTGAGTAATCGTCAGTGATAACTAAGCAATACCAACTACCACCTATACTCCTTTTGTTGATTGGTCCGAAGAGGTCCATATGCAGCAAATCGAAAGTGGTAGTGATGGAGTTCTGAGTCTTGGATTTGTGTGCCTTCTTATGTTGCTTTCCTTTCTTGCATGGAAGACACTTATCCTCGAACTGAAAACTCTTCATAGGCACACCTTGCACCAACCCATTTTTCGTTATATAGTTCATTTTCCTTTGGTGCAAGTGTGCCATACGCCTGTGCCACAAAACGGATTCAGTCTCCGAAGCTTTGGATAACAGACAGATTGGACCCATCGAAGTTTCTGGCTTGTTCATATCGAGCATGTACAAGTCATTCTTCCTTGGTGCCCGCATCAATATCCACTCTTCAGGAATCTTGAACCCCGGTTTTAGCACCAACGCTTCAGTGTCAGTGAACAGCACTGAATTCTTCTTGTCACAGATTTGAGATACACTAATGAGATTGTGAACCAATTTATCAATGTGATAAACTTGATCCAACTTGATCGTCTCATTAGTGATCACTCCAGTACCCTGATGTTTCCTCCCTTGTTTCCCGCGAATGATACAAATCCCTGATTCCCACCCTTGAAGTCTGTAAGGAGACTTCTTTCCCCTGTCATGTGCCTGGAGCATCCACTGTCGACGAACCATTTGTTTTTTGGACCTGTGGTTATCTCCTGCACATGAAAGATAATAGGTTAGTTATCACGGGGAACCCAAGCCATAACTGACTTGGTTATACCATTCTCGTCCACATACCCAAACTCTTTCAAATACCCATCTCGCCTTTCAGGTGACTTGGGTCGTTGAACTGGAGTTTGTTGTGGTGCCGAGTGATGTAAATTCACTCTTTGCCTTTAAGTAGGCATTTGTTGTGGAGCTCTTGAATAATTACGATTATATTGCATTTCATATTGAGATTGCTGAGCTCTAACCGATGTGTGATGTCTAACAGGAGTGTGTGACCTAACTCGAGTGTATGCTCTGCTAGGTGTTGTGCTCCTATATTGTTGTTGAGGTCCAGACCTAGATTGATTAACGACTCGATTCAGTGAATTAGTCCTAACCACTTCCTTTGGTCCACCTTTTACCGGTAATTGTTTCACAGCCTGTTTTGGTGCAGCCTGCACAATTTTCTCGGTACTCTGAGAACTACTAGTGCTCGCCACACTTGTTAAAGGCTTAGTTTGTGTTGGCTTCCCTGTCTTAGGTGTAATGTCAATTTTCCTAAGCGGACAGTTAGAAGCAACATGCCCCTTTTCATGACATCTAAAGCAAGACATCTTGTCAATGGACTTCTTGTGGGTGCCCTTAGACTTAGGTGTCTCTCTAGTGTCTGGTTCTTTTTGTGAATCTATAGTGACTGGTTCATCATCCTGATCATTAAAATCAATTTTATGTTTTCCTACAGGTGTTTCACTAGAGGAGGACACAAATTTGACTTTCTTAATCTTGACAGTTGTATCAGTCACCTTAGGTGTATTTTCTTTTACAGGCTCAGACACTGGTGCAGGTATTTCCTCTAAGTCTACTGATTTCTCAGTTTTCTCCTGAGGTTGAGGCACGTAGTTGGCATTAAAAGGTGGAGGAATCTCATGAAATCCTATACCTACAGGCTTTTTAGATTGGCGTTGAGCATCTAAAACTTTCCCTAGGTTCAGACTTGAGTTCCTAAACTTTTCTAGCTTACTATTAGCCTCAGCTACCTTCACCTTAGTTTCAACTAACTCTACTTCTTTGATCTTATGATCTTTGGTCAAGGCCTCG
Source organism: Centrapalus pauciflorus (assembly GCA_020465985.1). Lineage (NCBI taxonomy): Eukaryota > Viridiplantae > Streptophyta > Magnoliopsida > Asterales > Asteraceae > Centrapalus > Centrapalus pauciflorus. The sequence goes on along the minus strand of JAANYP010001474.1, from coordinate 71,991 downwards.
ACATGCTCATACATCAGTTCTAATCTAACACACTGCTCACTTAGCTTGTCTTTTAGAACTATGACATCTTGTGCATCAGCCTTAAGCTTATCCCTAAGATCTTGTTGAATATCAATCAGACTAGCGTTATCCAATTTTAATGATTCATTTTGAGCAGATATATTTTTATGTGATTCTAGTACTAGATTCAACATGTTGTTAGAAGTGGCCCATAAAATACATAAGTCATGGAAAAGAGAGAAATTCAGACTTACCTTTGTATGATCTGATTCAACGTTGGCCATCTGAGCGGCAAACTCCAGAAGCGTCTGATCATCCGACTTCTCCACCCACATCGGACTGCTTTCTTGCTGACTGTTGTCCCTTGTGTTCTGCTCTTCTCCTTCACATCCACTCTCAGTGACTTCAGCCATAAAGGCTCTAGCGTTAGATTCCGGATGTGAGATCCAGTCGTAAGTACCGTCCAGCTGTCTGTCTGATGTGACGTTAGATAACAGACCAGCTATGTTTGCTTGACTGGATGATGTGCTCGGAAGATATCTCTATTGAGATTGGTTCTGATACTGTCCTTGATTCTGATTCTGCCCTTGGTAATTATCTACCTTCGGTCTCTGACACTCTCTGGCGAAGTGTCCCAAGCCTTGACAGTTGTAGCATTTGACCTTGGACTTATCAAATCCAATCCCTTTGTTATTCATACTCAGATTTCATCCTGTGCGCTTGATGAATCGCTTAATCCGTTGGGTTACCATGGCCAGTTGCCATTTGAGATCCATCTCCTCAAGGTCATCAGGGTCTACCTGATCGTAATCTTCATCCCAGAGTGCAGGATCATTTATTTTACCCTGAACGCAGTTTCCATACGCGGCCCCAAATGACGCCAACAAATTCAAATGTTCTTCGGCCGATTTAGCGCTCATGGGCATCTTAGAGTAGCCCTAAGATGTTGATGCCGGTGTTGCCTGATGTTGCTATTCTTCCGGTCTACCAAACCCTAAGAAAGCTCTATTCTGTGCGTCGTCAGGCTCTGCTGGTGACGACGTTTCTCCGGTGAAGAAGGCTGTAGCAGTCTTCATATCAGCTGCCACTGAAGGTTTTGATTTTCCAAAATACATGGCCGGATTTTGGACTTGCTCATAATCTGTTTCTTCCTTCAGTAACTCGAAGTGATACGCCCTCAGCGTTCCCACTATATCCTCCAGAGATTGAGTATAGTACTTATCCTCATCAAGCTTAATCATAGCCACGTACATCGCCCATTTGGCTGGTAAGGCATCCAAAAGCTTATTATTCTTTTCTGTGTCACTATACTCGATATCATGACTTTCTAGCTCTGTCAGCAGATGATAAAAGCGTGTGATGGTGTCGTCCAGCTTTTCATCCTTCAAAGCCTTGAAAATCGCAAATTGCTGTTTCAACAACTCCATACGCTTCCTCCGAACCCTCGGATTACCCTCGCACCTCTTTTCCAGCGTCTCCCAAAGCTCCTTCGATGTCTTTTGATTGCGGAAGGTGTGTAGTATGTCCTGAGGTAACGCCATTCGTATGATAGCGTATGCGCGGTTCTCAGCTTCAAACAGCTTTTTGTCATCGTCCTTCATTTACGAATACGTGACAACCTTCTGTCGCCCCTCTATCTCAGCGGTCGGTGGAATGTATCCCTCGTCGATACATATCCACATACGCATGTCGTTGAAACGCACAAAGTCGACAAACCGATCTTTCCACCAGTAATAGTCTTCAAGTTTCATCAGCTTAGGCGGAGTATTTGCTTTCCCGACCTCATGATCCATTTCCAGAAACCGTTGAAGATTTGTCATTGTTTCAAAGGTAATTGAATTTTAACATAATAAATTTACTTCGAAATTAATTTAAGTTAATTCTTTCGAATTTAGGTAAATTCGAATATAATTAAGTTTAAACGTATTTGGGATTAAATTCGATTTAAGTTCTTAAATTCAATTAAATTCGAATTTAGTGACAAATTCGAAGGTCTCCAAACTCGAAAGTCCAAGCAAATTCGAATAACAGTCAATATCGAACTCGAGTCAAACTCGAAGCCCCTTCTCGACTTTAGTCCAAACTCGAATCAAACTCGAACACTCTAAACTCGAAACACTCTTTAGCAAACTCGAAAGGAGTGGATATTTGGTTAGACTCGAAACTAAGCAAAACCCTAATGACTCCTAACAGATTCGAGCGCCGCAAATTCGAGAAACGGCTAATACCTCGATTTTTTAACGTTTTGCAGATTAAATCAATATTTTTACAAAGAAAAATATTGATTTCGATCAAAAACGTGAAAAACAACAAAGTATTTCCCGGATCCCAATTTGATATGCTCGAAAAACACCAAAAACTTGTGAGATTAACCGTCCAAAAGCGTCAAGAAACCTAGGATGTATCTTTATGAACACGAAGAACACGAAGAACACCCCTTAGGCTCTGATACCACTTGTAAGGTCTCGACTCGACATATCTATCTAGACGCGACACCGTCAACGAGTGCGGAATCCTCGTTAACGGCTTGACGGAAACAACTCTAACACGGAACACGGAGACTATCAACACGCTGTACGGACGAACACGAACGCACCTACAAGATGATTCTCTCCGAAACAACACTCACAATAGTGATAAACTCGAGATCGCCCTTTTGCTTAATCTCACACGAATTCTGCAAAGTTCGCTAATCATTCGAGTTAATCCCTAATTATAGAGGCGCATTCGAGTTTGTCATGGGCCAAACTAGAATCAGGCCCATGGCCCATTCGAGTTTGTCCCCTTGACACTCTCGAATATGCCCTATAGATCACATTCGAATCTGTCTCCATGTTAAATTCGAATTTGTCACTAAATTCGAATTTCTCATGTTCAACTTATATTTGATTATATGATTCAACTTATATTTGAATTAATCTTTGGATTTTATGTTTGAACTTCTTGTAATACATTACATCAAGTTCAAACACACAATCAATAACTATCAAACATATATAAACACATACATCAAATATCCAATACTTTGTAATATTACTTGAACCAAAATGCTAGTACACTTAGACTGCTATCGTCACACAGGGTGTACCAACAGCCGAAGTTTGGGGGCATGAGAAAGGTGATTCTGTACATCCCGGGAGCACAAAGATGTACAACGAGCTGACAGCAGACTTTTGGTGGTCGAGATTGAAGAAGGACATTGGGCAATTTGTTGAAAGATGTCGGACTTGTCGGCTTGTGAAAGTCGAATATCAGCAACCATACGGCAGTCTGCAACCACTTCCCATTCCGGAATGGAAGTGGGAACACATCGCTATGGATTTTGTCACGAAGTTGCCGAAGACTAGGCGTCAGCACGATGCTGTATGGGTGATCGTTGATAGATTTACCAAGTCGGCACACTTTATACCGATTAGGGAAAGCTATTCATTGGAGAAATTGGCTCAGATTTATATGGCTGAGATCATATCTAGACATGGAGTTCCTAAGTCTATAGAATCTGATCGTGATAGCCGCTTCACCTCCAACTTCTGGTCGGCTTTACAGGAAGGATTAGGTACTAGGATTGCTATGAGTATAGCATATCGTCCGCAAACCGATGGCCAAAGTGAAAGGACCATCCTGACACTTGAAGATATGATGCGGTCATGTATATTGGATCTTGGCGGCAATTAGGACGACCATTTGCCATTGATAGAGTTTTGATAATGTCCATACAATTGGTCTTTTCATGTAAACCTATGAGCTCACCAACAACTTGTTGACGTATTTTAGCATGTATTTTCAGGTGATTAATACATGCGCAATTATCGGAAGCATTCCAAAGCTTCCGTTCATGTTGGAGTCGCATCATTTTCAAACTCGGAGATTTATTTGCATCTTTCCTGATAAACTAAATTGTGTATTTAAATCTTGGTATTTTAAGAACTACTTACACTGTATTTTGGTTATGTAAAACAATATTTTTATTTGAAGTTTAGTCAATGTATTTTTGAAAATGTCCATATAGTGGTCGTTCGTTATGATTATGGTTACGCTTCCGCGACGTCACGCTTCGTTGCCAACCGGGGTAACGGGGTGTGAGAAAGAACCAGATTTCAAAGCGAAATCTAAATTGTATGAAGATGAGAGAAAGTTGTTCTTAATTAAAGAACAATCGTTCAAAACAGGTTTCCAATCATTTGTTAATGTCAAAAATTCATATTTGGTCATTATTAAAGGATTAGAAGATCAAATATTTCATCTTTGTAAACAATTTAATGTTTCCTCTTCTTCAAATGAATCAGAGGTTACAGATTCTAATGTTTGTTTAGAACATAAAGATTACAATTTGATTTATCTTTAGAAAGTGAAAAGAATCTAGCTAAAACTCCAGAGTTTGATTCGTCTTTGGATCTTCAACTTAATTATCTTTTAAAGATAAATAAAGGCAAAGATAATTTAGTTGAAAAACTTCCGGTCAAGATTTACCATGGTGAATCTTCAAAATCAATGTTTTTAGAAGTGTCTGAAAATACTGGTTATTCTTCTCAGCAGAAATCTTCTAATAAAAATACCAAGTATTATCAGAAACAAGCTAGCATCGGACAGATTTCTAGAAAGAAGAGTTTGCATAATTTTGTTTGTTCAGATTCAAGTTTCTTTCATAAATTAGATATTCAAATTTATCATTCTCAAAGAAATTTGCATACTAAGTTTGAGAAAGAGGATAACCTTATGCACAAAAAGGCCTCAGTCAAACCTGTTCTACATCTTAGGGGGAGATTTTTAATCAAACCTGTTTGATGTACTTGAAGGTAGAAATTAAGGCCTGTTAATGCCTTATTGAAACCTGATAAGTGATTTGCAATATTAGTCAACGTTGTTTACCCTGTTGCATTTGTTGCAACTACGGCGGATTGCCCAAGGTGTTCTATTCTGTTGAATAGGCTGGACAAAAACTGTCTACGCTGCTCAATTCTGTTGAGCAGCTTGGACAAACTCTAAGTGTTCTATTCTTTGTGAACAGAATCTGTTCTTTATGAACACGCTAAACATTTTATGAAATATGTTTCCATGTCCTCATGTATTATTTTGGACTACAAGATTAGTTACACTGTCGAAGACAAAGTGGAAAAACAGAAGATGCAAAAGCTGTCTACACTGTTCTGTTACATGAAGACAAAGAGGATATTTGAAATGGGTGAGAGACCATTTCTTATATCAAAATGGTCTGAACAGAAGATAAAAGGTTTAAAGTTGACATTCCTCTTTTGGTTAAAGCCTTCTACAACAGAGACAAAAACGAAAAGTCAAAGATTCTGCAATGTAAAGACAATTCTGCTTTGTCAGAACGTGCTGAAAAGTTGTTTTATCTCTATGTCCAATGAGGAAGCTTCACTGAGATTCCCAGTGAGATTATTAAAGGAAGCTTCTAAGGATTGTGAGATAACCAAGTGTGTGAAATTCAGATCGTGCAAAGAAGTGTGTTTTCATGCATGCAAGTCTGCTTGAATAAAACAGTAACGTGTGTCCAACCTGTTCTTATTCAAGCTGTCTATCTGTCTGTCTTGTAAACAGTGAGTTCATCTTAGTGAGTGTATTCATTGTACCTAGTCTGAGTGTGTCTTAGATTAGTTAAACATCTGTTGTATCTGTCATCTTAGCATGAACCATTCCGCAGTTCAAGCTTGTTTGTAATTAAAACTTGTTGATAATATACACAAACATTGAGAAACGTGCGTTGAGTTTTAAATAGCTGTATTCACCCCCCCCCCCCCCTCTACAGCTTAGAGCAACATACTAGGGAAACCTTTTGGGACCTACAACTGGTATTAGAGCAGATAGAGTGTGTGTTGACTCTAGATCTCTCATTCTCCCAATTTCCCCATGGACAACAGTGCTGCCAGCTCTTCCTCTTACTATGACAATGGTTCACTGGTAAAAACCTCCCCAAGTTCGATCATCAGAATTTCTCTAGTTGGAAGTGCAAAATGATGCTCTACATAGAGAATCTGGATGTACAATTGCCAGAGATAGTAATGGAAGGTCCCTATGTGCCAACTTCTGTTACTATTATCACTCCTGCTGCTGAAAGAGTTGTTCCTGAAATTAGAACCTTTGAAAAGGCAAAAGCTCAATGGTCTGATGAAGACAAAAGGCTGGTTACCCTTGATGCAAAGGCCAGGAACAACCTAGTTATTTCTCTTCCTGATGATGTGTTCAAATAGGTTGAGAAAATGAAGACTGCAAAAGATATGTGGGATACTTTGTGTACCTTCTATGATGGTCCCACTATCACACTGGATAACAGGATCAACAATCTTGTTAGACAGTATGAACCCTTCTTTTTAAAGCCAAATGAGTCTCTCACTGAAACCTATACCAGATTCACTGCTCTAGTCAATGATCTCAAAGCTGTTGGGATTACCAAGGACAGCTTGACTCTGGTAAACAAGTTTTTGGATATCCTACCTGAGGAATGGAATTATTTTTCTACTATCCTAAGAAACTCAGGCACCATTAAAGCTATGGATCTTGTAAATCTTTATGGCTCCTTACTAAATGGTGAACAATCAAGGCAACAGAAAAGAAATGCCTTGGAGATGTCCAAAACAGGTGCTGCCTTAGTGGCCAGCGTGAGACAACCTGCTGGTTAGGTGCGTGATGTGTTCACACAAGCTGATCAACAGGCTGATGATGAAATGGAAGAATTGTTTGAGGAAGAAGACTGTGAAGATCTTACTGAATTTGATGATGAACAAATGATTGCAATGCTTGTCAGAAAATTCAATAAGAAGAGGTTTGGTGGAAAAATGCTGCAAAGGAAGTCAGGTGCCCTAAAAAAAGCATTTGACAAAACTGAGGTTGAGTGTTTTAAATGTGGCAAAACAGAACATATAGATGCTGACTGTGTGTCTAATGTTGTTGGCTCAACATCCAAACCATACAAGACAAACAAGGACGATGGCTACAGGGTTAAGTACCTAATGGCCATGGCTAAGCTGAGAAAGTTGGAGGACTCAGTGGCTTCCAACAAGCAAAAGGGACTCATGGCTGAGACATGTGACTGGGAGGAATCTGATTCATCATCAGATGAAGAAGATAACAATTGTCTGATGGCCAACACTGATGTCCCATCAACAAGCAACTTCTAACAAGACCTGGCTGAAGCTGAGGCTCTCAGCAGCTTGGAGAACTAGAACCCAACAATGATGTATAAGTTACAAAATTTCATGGATTACAGTTCTGATAAAAAAGTTAAAATGTTTGAATATTTACTTGTTGATTTAAAAGTTGCTATTGAGAAGCATAATGCTTTGCTATCTGAAATCTCCAAGCTAAAAACTGATCTTGAAATAAAAACTAGTAAACTTGACAACTTCCATAAGTTGGACACTGAACTCGATGAATTAAAACACATCAATTCCATTTTATTAAGAAAAGAGAGACACAGACACAAAGCATGCCAAGCTTCAGAGGATTGTTGACTCATGGTGCCAATCTGCACAGAAATTCAATCATTGTATCTGTCAACATATCCCTGCTCAAATCCAAGCCTATCTTGGAGGGGATCTTGATAAAGCAGCTTGAATTGTTGAGATAAATAATCTGGAAAAAGACTTATCCACTCTTGGTGAGCTGCCAAGTTCTTCCATTCAGAAAGTAAATGGTAAGCTAGTCTCAACAAATAGATTTGTCAGGCCTCAAAACACTGACAACTTGTGTGAAAAAGCTCTAAGAACCGATGATAGAATGTGTTCTCCATCAAATCAGTCTGCTAAGTGCTCAGCTGGTTCACATAAGCAAAAGAAGGGAAAACAAGTTCAAACTGCAGCTTTGGATACTAAAGCTGTTAACAAGACAAGTTCTGGATCAAAAGCTGATGGTAAGAAACCTGTTAACACCTTAGATGCTGAACATTTTGAGAAAAGGTTTTCAAAAGGTAAGCAGCTTGCTTTCAATAGGGGTAAGTATCATGTTGAAAGTAAATCTGTTGTGATCTCAAATAAGTTTTTAAATCATAGTGGAAAATTGGTTATAAATGAAGGTAAGTCTTTCAAAACCAAAAGCGTGAGTATGTTGATAGGCAACATCCATCACAACTCAGTAAGGGCAAAGGCAAAGTCATTGCTCAACTTGAGAAAGTTGGGAATAAGTTTCCCAAACTTGTGGAAGGTCAAAAGCTAATCAAACTTCCTATATTTGATATCTGCCCTCCTAAAAAGAGGAAAGAGGATATAGGTAAAGCTGTTGCTATTGTGCCTTCTACTCAAACTGTTGATTCTTCTAAAAATAGTAATAAGTTTACTAAGCCTGCGGAGAAGTTCAACAAAAATGTTCCAGAATGTGTTTCTGGAAGCACTTTTTCCAAAAAGTCTAAAAAGAGAAAATGCTATAATTGTGGGAAGAAGACACATATGGCCAAAGACTGTCCTGAAACTGAGGACATGAGACCTGCTGACTCTGCTAGTTCCAATATTGCAAAAACCAGCAGTGTTGGTTGTAACATGGTCAATGAGGATAATATCCAAGCTGATACAATATAAATAGGAAAAATTAGTGTTGATTTCACTAGTCCATCAACAAATGTTGATGAAGAAGGAGAACTCATCCCTATGATGAGTTCCTCTAATAATAACTAATATTTTGCCATCACACTCTGCAGGTTAACAACCATCCCAGGTTTGGTATTTGGACAGCGGCTGCTCAGGCCACATGACAGGTTGCAAGGACTTGCTGAGTGATCTCAGGCCTGAAAAAAGGCCAAAAGTCACATTTGGTGACAATGTTCAAGGATCCACAGAAGGATATGGAACCCTTCATGCTGGTGCTGCTATATTCAAAAGAGTAGCCTATGTGTCTGGGCTAAAACACAATCTTGTAAGCACAAGTTAATTGTGTGATGTTGGCTACAAGGTTAACTTTGATGAGCACCTGGGAAACATATTGGATCCCTAAGGCAAAGTTGGGTTGGGTGCACAAAGGAAGAATGGTGTGTATGTTGTGGACATGAAATCTGTTGATCCCACAATTGAAACCTGCTTTATCTTAAGAAGCAATGCAGACCAAAACTGGTTATGGCACAAAAAGCTATCACACCTAAACTTCAAGAATATCAACAAACTCTGTAAGAAAGAGTCTGTAACAAGTTTGCCTTCTATAACATTTGTTAAGGATAAACTTTGCACAGCCTGTGAGAAAGGAAAGCAGAGAAAAACATCTTTTAAATCCAAGCACAATTTTTCTATTGATACTCCTCTCTTCTTAATCCACATGGTCCTGTTAGTGACCCAAGTCTAGGAGGTAGAAGATACACTCTAGTAATGGTTGATGAGTTCTCCAGGTTTACATGGGTGCTCTTTCTGAAGAGCATAGGAGATGCTGCTAGAGAAATTATTGGATTTATCAAAAGATGGAAATGTTGAACTCTTCTCAAGTTAAGCAACTTAGAATTGATCATGGTACTGAATTCAGAAACAGTACTCTTGAGGAATTCTGTGAAGAAAGAGGGATCTCACAAAACTTTTCAGCTGTAAGAACTCCATAACAAAATAGAGTTGTTGAAAGAAGAAACAGAACTCTCATTGAAGCTACTAGAACCATCCTGTGTGCATCTGGTTTACCTTCATCATTTTGGGCTGAAGCTGTCAACACTGCCTGCTTCACTCAAAACATATCCTTAGTGGTGAAGGGGTTCAATAAGACTCCCTATGAGTTAATCAAAGGGAGAAGGCCAAATATCAGTTATTTCCATGTGTTTGGATGTCCCTGCTTCATTCTGAATCAGAGGGACCAGCTAGCAAAATTTGAACCCAAAGCTGATGAAGGTGTGTTTGTTGGATATTCTGCTATCTCCAAAGCTTACAAAGTATACAACTACAAAAGGAAGATGATAGATGAATCTATCAATGTCACCTTTGAGGTGTGTAGGAGTGCCCATACCAAAGCTGTTCCTGAATCAGTTTCAGGATAGTTCAGCTTTGATGATCTCATGCGTTCCATCAATGAAGAAAAGGACTCAAAAGCTTCCACTTCACCCTGAGTGGAACCTGCTAATCACAATGGACATGATGATGACTATGTTGATACACCCTGTGTGAATAAGTTAACTGACATAATTAATGCACCATGTCTAGAACCTCTCAATGTTGATTTCCCTGGATCTTCTGCTGATATGTTCAACAATAAAGATTCATGTTCAATAAGTGAACAGACTCAAGATAACAGTGTGTCTGAAAATCTTGAAAGCTGTTCTATAGGACCTGTTGGAGATGAAAATGATACAGAAGAATCTTCATTGAAACATGATCCTAAGTGGATAAGATGTCACCCCAATGATCAAATAATTGGTGACATCAACAAAGGGGTACAAACAAGACGAGACAACTTAGGAAACTTTTGTATGTTTTCTAGCTTTGTGTCCCTGATGGAGTCAAAGAAAGTGGATGATGCTTTAAAAGATGCCAATTGGATCACTGCCATGCAAAAAGAGCTCATTCAATTTGAGAGAAACAAAGTATGGAAGCTGGTCCCTGCTCCCAAAGGTAAAACAATAATTGGCTCTAAATGGGTTTTCAGAAACAAAATGGATGAGCAAGGTCATGTTATTAGAAATAAGGCAAGACTAGTTGCTCAAGGCTACAGACAAGAAGCAGGCATTGATTATAATGAAACATTTGCTCCAGTGGCCAGGGTAGAAGCAATTCGTTTGTTTCTAGCCTATGTTGCCCACAAGAGCATGAAGGTATTTCAAATCGGTGTCAAGAGTGCATTTTTAAATGGAAAGCTGCAAGAAGAACTATATGTCAAGCAGCCTCCAGGTTTTGAAAATGAATATCATCCAGGTTTTGTCTATAAGTTTGACAAAGCTCTCTATGGTCTAAAACAAGCCCCTAGAGCCTGGTATGACACTCTAACTGATTTCCTTATGAGCAATGGTTATTCCAGAATTAAAGTGGATACCATATTGTTCATAAAGAAGGTGAAGTCTGATATTATGCTTCTTCAAATTTTTGTGGATGACATAATATTTGGTTCTACTAATGAGCAATTATGCTAAAATTTTTCACTACTCATGAAATCAAAATATGAAATGAGTATGATGGGTGAACTTACTTTCTTTCTAGGATTACAGGTTAAACAAACGTCAAATGGAATTTTCATCAATTAAAGAATGTATACTATAGATCTTTTGAAAAAGTTTAAATTTGATGAAAGTTCTCCCATCAAAACCCCAATGACAACCAATGTAAAATTGGATGCTGATGCCAGTGGCAAAGCTGTTTCAGTAACAACTTACAGATGCATGATTAGGAGCTTGCTATATTTAACTACTAGTAGACCAAATATTATGTTTGCTACTTGTTTATGTGCTAGGTTTCAAGCTAATCCTAAGGAATCACATCTAGCTGTTGTAAACAGAATCTTCAGATACTTTAAGGGTACTCCAGGTTTGGGTCTTTGGTATCCCAAAGACTCAAGTCTTGAACTAACAGGCTATTCAGATTCTGATTTTGTAGGCTGCAGGGTAGACAGTAAAAGCACAACAGGTGGACGTAAACTCATCGGTGGTAATTTGATCAGTTGGTGTAGCAAGAAGCAGAACTCAGTTTATACGTCTACTGTTGAAGCTGAGTATATTGCTGCTGGAAGCTGCTGTGGGCAGATTCTATGGATGCAGCATCAGCTTGAAGACTATGGGCTTGTATATAGGAAGATTCCTATTCTATGTGATAATACAAGTGCCATAGTTATCTCCAACAATCTAGTGTTTCATTCCAGAACAAAGCTTATAAAAGTCAGACACCACTTTATCAGACATCACATCCAGAAAGGTAATGTGGAGGTAAGTTTTATTTCCCCAAAGGAACAGCTTGCAGACATTTTCACAAATCCTGTTGATGAGGAAAGGTTTAATTTCCTTGTAAGCAAGCTGGGAATGTTAAATAAAAGTGACTAAGTGTCATTGATGCTCTAAGAGATCGCATGTTTCAAACTGTTCAAATTTCTCAGAACAGCTTAGACAGAACAGGCTCTGGAGGTTCTATACTTAGCCAATTTCTGAAAACATGGACAGCTTGGATGTATAACAGGCTAGATAAAATATGTTTTTACTTCAAACCTGTTCTGTTGTACAAACCTCCAACCTTCTCACTCTCTCATAACATGGCATTGTCTTGTAACCTGATCAGCTATTGAACAGAAACATGTTCTCATCTAGCTGCACAGGTTGAATGAACAACTTGTGATGAAACCTGCTCATCACAGGTTTGAATGACAGCTTAGAACATCATACTTAATTACCTTTATTCATAATTAAGTTACTTAATTTCTGTATTTATTTAAAATAATTACCTGCGGATAATATTTGTTAACGTGTGTTAGTAGTAAAAAAGGTTCAAGTGGTCTGACAACCGTTCTAACATGGCAAACCGTTCCGTTTTCCGTTAAAGAACATTTCAAATCAACCGCCCAAACCTTTCTCTCTCCTACTCACTCACATTCAAATCCTATAAATACCTCATTTCATTATTTCTTCTTCTTCTTCTATACTGCTTTCATAACTATCTCAAAAACCCTAAATCAACTAAGTGTCCAGCATCCTTCATTCCACTACTCTCAAATGGCTCACCAAAACAACCCCCTCAGTCACGACGATGCTTACTTTGAAACCCACTAACTATATAGCCAACCTAACCATTCCCAAAAACTACGTGTGGAAGGGTTTTGAACAAATGGTGGAGTTTCTGCAAGTTCACCCCCTACACTATGTTAAGACTACCTCTCTTGGTGTCCTGTACCAGGAGATGGTGTATGAGTTTTGATACACCTGTGCTTATGATCCGTCAACCGAAACCATCAGGGGAACCATCCTCTATGGGACGTGGACCATTGAGATAACCACTGCTATTCTCAGGGAAGTCCTTCATCTTCCTGTTGCTGAAACATACGACATACCCCAGTCTGAGAATGATCAGATGGGCAATCTTCTAAGATTTTGTGGTGTAGCAGAACCCAGAGTTGGAGCCACATTGTTCAGAAGGGATTTATCACCTACCTACAGTTTCCTATTTGCCTCGGTCGTGATGTGCTTTAGCAGTAAGGTTGGTTTATTTGACCAGCCTAGCAGAGATGAAATCCCCATAGTCCTATAGTTTGTAGATGGGACTACACTGAACATGGCTCGTTGGATTTTCTTGAATTTGAGGAACTTGGTACACCAAGAAACTCACCCTGCTGCTGTCATGATACCCAAGATTTATGAGCCTCATCTTCAAACATGTCTGTGGTGAGCATTCTTACAACTCTCAGCCTTTGTTAACTATAACTGCATTCCCTGTAATTGGGAATAGAGTCTTCTACACCAACGAGGAGGTTACTTCGTTTCGTAGAAGGGCCCTCTTCTGTGAGGGTGGATCCAGTGGCTGCTCCAAAGAGAAAATCCAAATCCAGGCCCAAGGTGGTCAAAAGGGGCCTGGAATCGAGAGAAGTTGAGCCTGTCCTCAAGAAGACTAAAACAATTAAGTCAAAGTCTGCCCCATCAGCCTTAGTAGCTGAGGGGGAGCATACTTCTCACCCTGGTTCATCTGTTGAACCTGAAGCCTTTGTGACTGGTGCCTCTGTGGCACCTGAGATCATGGAACAGGTTAACTCTCTTGTTTCGGACCCAGTTTCTCCTCCAGTCCAAACAGAACCCCTCCTCACTTCTCCACAACATCCATCCTCCAGTTCATCCCTCAAATCATATAACCGACACAAATCGCCAAAAAGAAACCATCATCCCAAACCAGCCACTCTGACCCCACCCAACAGGAGTCAATTCAAAAAGAAGCAACCCTTGCTGCTTCTCCTATTTTGGGAGAAAGATCAGCACCTTTGGAGCAGGCTTCACTCCAACAAGAGTCAACCAAACGTCAGCCAAGACCCTCTGGTTCCTCCCAATTGTAACCAGTTGTACAAAAGAAGACTACCACATCCACTATCCCAGCCTCCCAAGAGGCTGAGGATATTGAAAGACAGGAGTTCACTCCACTCCACACAGAGTCCACACAGTCTCCACTTCATACTTCTCCTACACCATCTGAGTCTGCACGAGGTGCCAAAGCTGCTGGAACAGACCATCCAGCAGATCAGCCTCAAACTTCTGCTCCTGGTGATGCAGCTGTTGTACACCCAACAGCTGTTGAACGACCCTCATCCTAAGCTGATGAACCTGAGGGATTGGACCATCCCTCTGGTGAGGCTGCTCCCCACATGCAAGGTCCTTCATCAGGTTTCACCACTGATGATGTTGAAATGCACATCCCCTCTCCTTATGAAGAGGTACCTACAAACCAAGGTACTACTGAGGGAACCACACCATGTCTTAATGAAGGTGCTGCAAAACAAGCAGCATTTGAAAGGCCACCAACTCCTACCACTTCTCCTAATGATGAAGATATAGCCACTGCTGAAGGTTCCCTTGACCTTTCCAAGCTAGGCCACCTCACATATGCCCAGGCTATGGAACTACTCTCCAAAGTCTCCATGCCTTCCCCCTCAAATCCACAAACATCTGCCTCTTCCTCATCACATTCACATTCTTCACCCTCTACCCAATCCAAACAATCCACACATACTCCTCCATCTCCCAAAGATCTACCTTTGAAGGATCAGCTCTCTTTGCTGACCAACAACGTTGGTTCTTTAGAAACCTTAATGACCTACATCCCTTCTATCATATCAGACTCTGTGTCTGCTTAGTTTACGGGGTTCCTTGATTCGTTCAAGACCTCCTTTCCAACCCCTACTCCTCAAACTGATCAATCCTCTCAGCTGCTTGCACTCACTACATGGCTGCAAACACTCTCCACTACTCTCTCCAAAATTCTGTCTACCGAACAGGACTCTGTGTCCTCCCTGGCTGTTGTTCCCCAACAGCTGTCTCTCTGTCCAATTCTGTGTCATCAAACCTTGATGATATGCAAGATTCTCTTGAGTTAAATCTTGCACAGCTTCAAAGTTTGATGTTCACAACTTCTGACAGGGAAGCCATTACTCAGGTGTCATCTCTTGCTACTTCCTAATCTGCCTCTCTTCATACCTGTGTTACCCAACTTTCACAGGAAAAGGACAACTTGGATTACTTAGTGCATAGGCTTGTTGGTTCCAAACCTGCTGCCAAAACTGCTGCCCAGCCTGCTGAATTCGTTTCTTCAGGCAGACCCATTGTCGAAGGCTCTGTGCCATCTCCTTCAAAGGGGGAGAAGATGTCTGCCTCAAAGACCAAGTCTAATGGGGAGACATCTTCATCTCCCTATAAGGACATATAAGCATCCGTGGGTCAAGCAGCAGGCATTTCCCAAACAGGTCCTGATTCAGATGTCTCCAAAACTGTTAAAGCTGCTCAGCCTACTCAGGCTGGATCTCCAAGCCCTGCACCATCTAAGGGGGAGGAATCCGTTCCTGGGGACAGGCCAAGTAGAAGGAGACATCTGATTTTGGAGCAAACTGAGGAAGAGGAGGAAGAAGAAACTGAAGCTGTTGTAGCCTCAACAGCTAAAGGGAAGAGAAAAGCCTCTATTAAGCACAAAAAGGCCTCAGTCAAACCTGCTGTACATTTGAGGGGGAGATTTTTAATCAAACCTGTTGATGCATTTGAAGGATGAATATAAGGCCTGTTATATGCCTTATTGAAACCTGAAGTGGTTTGCAATATCTGCCCAAATCTGTTTACCATGTTGCATTCGTTGCAACAAAGACAGTTTTGTCCAAGCTGTTCTGTCTGCTGAACAGGCTGAGCATAAACTGTCTACGCTGCTCTATTCTCTTGAGCAGCTTGGGCAGTTTTCAAGTGTTCTGTTCTTTGTGAACAGAAGCTGTTCTTTGTGAACAGGTTAAACACTTTATGGAATATGTTTCCAAGTCCTCATGTATTGTTTTTTGCTACAAGATCAGTTTACAAGTCGAAGACAAAGTGGAAGACAGAACTGCACAGCCTGCCCACGCTGTTCTGTTACATGAAGACAAAACAGATATTTGAAAAGGGTGACATTCCTCTTTTGGTTAAAGCCGTACGCAACAGTGACAAAAGGAAAAGACAAAGATTCTGCCATGTGAAGACAAAGATGCTTTATCAGAACATGTAGAAAGGTGTTTGGTCTTTTTGGAAAGACTCTCCACTATCTCATTTGTCCAATGAGGAAGCTTCTCTGAGATTCTCCTTTCGGGTATAAAAAGGAAGCTTCTAAGGATAATGTGATAACCAAGAGTCTGACAATCAGTACGTACATTGAAGTGTGTTATTCCATGCATGCAAATCTGCTTATATAAAACAGTAGAGTGTGTCTAAGTTGTTCGTGTATAAGCTGTCCATTTGAGTCTTGTAAAAACAGTAAGTGCTTCTAAGTGAGAGTAATCATTGTAACTAGTCTGAGTGTGTTTTAGATTAGTTAACAAACTATTGTATTTGTCATCTCAGCATGAACCTTTTCGCATTCAAGCTTGTTTGTAATTATCTTTTGTTGATAATACGTACAAACATTAAGAAAAGAGTGTCTAAGTTTTAAACTGTTGTATTCACCCCCCTCTACAGCTTAAAGCTATACACTTGGGAAACCTTTTGGGACCTACAACTGGTATCAAAGCAGTGTTAGAGTGTGTGTCATCTCTAAGATCTCACATTTTCCCTACGTTTCCATGGACAACAGTTCTGCAAATTCCTCTTATTATGACAATGGGTCAATGGCCAAACCCCCAAATTTCAATCATCAGAACTTCTCTGGCTGGAAGTGCAGAATGATGCTCTATTTAGAGAATCTGGATGGACAACTACCAAAGATAGTAATGGAAGGACCCTATGTGCCAACTTCTGTTACTACCATAACTCCTGTTGTTGAAGGAGCAGCTCCTGAAATCAGAACCTTTGAGAAGGCCAAAGCTCAATGGTCTGATGAAGACAAAAGACTGGTTGCTCTGGATGCAAAGGCCAGGAATAACCTGGTTATCTCTCTGCCTGATGATGTGTTCAAACAGGTTGAGAAGATGAAGACTGCAATGGAGATGTGGGATACTTTGTGTACCGTCTATGATGGACCCACAATCACACTGGACAACAGGATTAATAATCTTGTTAGACAGTATGAACTCTTCTTTGCAAAACCAAAGGAGACACTCACAGAAACCTACATCAGGTTTACTGCTCTTGTCAATGATCTCAAAGCTGTTGAGATCACTAAGGACAGCCTAACCCTGGTGAACAAGTTCTTGGACATTCTAGCTGAAGAATGGAACTATTTTTCCACCATCTTGAGAAACTCAGGTACTATCAAAGGTATGGATCTGGTAAACTTATGTGGATCTTTACTAAATGATGAACAGTCAAGGCAGCAGAAGAGAAATGCCTTGGAAATGTCCAAGAGAGGTGCTGCCTTAGTGGCAAGTGTGAGACAACCTGTTGGACAGGAGTGTGATGTGTTCACACAATCTGATCAACAGGCTGATGATGAAAGAGAGGAAATGTCTGATAAGGAAGACAGTGCAAATCTTGCTGAACTTGATGATGAGCAAATGATAGTCATGCTCGTCAAAAGGTTCAACAAGAAGAGGTTTGGAAGAAATATGCTGCAGGGAAACTCAAATGCTGTCAAGAAGATAAATCTAAAGCTGAGTGGTTCAAATGTGGCAAAACTGGCCATATAGCTGCTGACTGTGTGTCAAAAGCTGTTGGACAGTCTTCCAAACCAAACAAGACCAACATGGACGATGGCTATAGGGTTAAGTACCTTATGGCCATGGCAAAGCTGAAAAAGTTGGAAAACTCAATGGCTTCCAACAAGCAAAAGGGACTGATGGCAAAGACATGTGATTGGGAGGAGTCTGATTCATCCTCAGATGAAGAAGACAAAAATTGTCTGATGGCCAATACTGATGTCCCATCAACTAGCAACTTTAAACAGGACTTGGCTGAAGCTGAAGCCTTCAGCAGCTTGGATAACTGGAACCCTACTATGATGTACAAGGTACAAAATTTTATGGCTTACAGTTCAGATGAAAAAGTAAAAATGTTTGATTACATGCTGTTGATGAACTAAAACACATCAATTCTATTTTACTAGAGGAAAAGAGAGAAACAGATGTAAAACATGCAAAGCTTCAAAAGATAGTTGACTCTTGTTGCCAATCAGCACAAAAAGTCAGCCATTGCATAAGTCAGCAGATCCCTGCACAAATCCAAGCCTATCTTGGAGGGGATCTTGACACAGCAGCTTCAATTGTTGAGATCAATAATCTGAGAGATGACTTGTCCACTCTTGGTGAGCTTCCCAGTACTTTATTCCAGAAAGTTAATGGAAAGCTGGTCTCCACAAACAGGTTTGTCAGGCCACAAAATACTGACAGCTTGTGTGAAAAAGGTCCCAAAGCGGATGAAGAAATGTGTACTCCATCAAATCAGCCTGCTAAGTGCACTGCTAATTCACACAAGCAAATGAAAGGAAAACATGTTCAAGCTGCTGCTGTGGACACCAAACCTGTTGACAAAACAGGCTCTGGGTCCAAAGCTGACGGTAAGAGACATGTTAATCCTTTTGATGCTAAACATTTTGAAAATATGTTTTCAAGAGGTAAGCAGCCTACTTTCAACAAGGGTAAGTCTCATGTTGAAAGCAAATCCGCTGTGGTTTAAAATAGGTTTTCAAATCATAGCAGAAAACTGGTTATAACTAAAAATAAATCTTTCAAAACCAGAAACAGTGATTATGCTGATAGGCAGCATCAATCATATCTCAGTAAGGGCAAAGGCAAAGTCATTGCTCAACCTGCGAAATCTGGGAATAAGTTTTCCAAACTTGTGGAAAGTCAAAAACCAGTCAAGCTTCCTGTTTTTGACATCTGTCCTCCCAAAAAGAGGAAAGAAGAAACAGGCAAAGCTGTTGCTATTGTGCCTTCCATCCAAGCTGTTAATTCATCTAAAAATAGTAATAAGTTTGATAAACCTGGTGATAAAATCAATAGAAATAATTCAGAACATGTTTCTGAGAGTTCTTCTTCCAAAAAGTCCAAAAAGAGAAAATGCTATAAATGTGGCAAGAAGACTCACATGGCCAAAGACTGTCCTGAAACTAAGGACATGAGGCCTGTTGACTCTGCTAATTCCATCATTGCTAAAACAAGCAGCGTTGGAAGCAACTTAGTCAATGACGATGGTATCCAAACTGATACCATTCAAATAGGAAATATTAATGTGGATATCACTAGTCCATCAACACATGTTGATGAAGTAGGAGAACTCATCACTATGATGAGTTCCCCTAAATGTAACTAATATTTCCCTATGACATTCTGCAGGACAAACAACCATCCCTGGTTTGGTACTTGGACAGCGGCTGCTCAGGGCACATGACAGGTTGCAAGGACCTGCTGAATGATCTAAGGCCTGAAAAAGGGCCAAAAGTCACATTTGTTGATAATGTACAGGGATCCACTGAGGGATATGGAACTCTTAGAGCTGGTGCTGCAGTGTTTAAAAGAGTAGCCTATGTGGTTGGGCTAAAACATAACCTTGTCAGTATAAGTCAACTGTGTGATGCTGGCTACAAAGTTAACTTTGATGAGCACCTGGGTTACATATTGGATTCCAAAGGCAAAGTTGTGCTGTGTGCCCAACGGAAGAAAGGTGTATATGTTGTGGATATGCAATCTGCTGATCCCACAACTGAAACCTACTTTCTCACAAGAACAAATGCAGACCTAAACTGGTTATGGCGCAAAAGGCTGTCACACCTGAACTTCAAGAACATCAACAAACTCTGTAAGAATGAGTTGGTAACAGGTTTGCCTTCCATGACTTTTGTTAAATAAACTGTGCACTGCTTGTGAAAAAGGCAAGAAGAGGAAATCATCTTTTAAATCCAAGCACAATTTTTCTGTTGATACTCATCTCTTCTTAATCCACATGGACTTGTTTGGACCTGTTAATGTCCCAAGTCTTGGAGGAAGAAGATACACTCTAGTAATGGTTGATGAGTTCTCCAGGTTTACATGGGAAATCTTCTTGAAGAGCAAAGGAGAGGCTGCTAGAGAAATTATTGGATTTGCACTACAACAAAATGAACCTAAAGCAACATGGGAAAAGTGTTGTGTTTGGCCTTAAAAATGTTGTTATAGGCCTAATGCGACACTTTATGTAGAGCCACCTTAGCCAACGTCGCCTTAGGTCTAAAGCGACACTTTCACTAGATACTGCAACACTTTTCAAAAGTGTTGCCATTATTTTATAAAGGCAATACTTTTTAAATGCAACACTTTTTATATTCTAAAGCAACACTTTTTAATGTGTTTCCATTATTTTATAAATGCAACACTTTTTAAATGCAACACTTTTTATACTCAAAAGCAACACTTTTAATTTATTGTTACCAACTTATAGCAACACTTAATTTATCAATTGCAACACTTATCAAATGTTGTCATTATGTAAATGCAACACCATTATCAATCCATTGCAACACTTTATTATTGTTTTAAATTACATAAATACAATATTTTCTAGACAAAAAAAAAACACATTCATTATTTCTTAAATTTAATGCAAATACAAATATTTATTTAATTGCTTCGTGATAGTTTCACTTACAATTCAATTTAACAAAAATAATATCATTTCATAACATATCGATCAAAAAGTATTTCAAGTACATAAACGTCTACAACTAAAATAAGGTTCATCAAATGTATAGGCGATACAACAAAAAAGTAATTTACAATCTTGGGAATGCATATTGAATTCCTCTTCATGTAATTTCTTCCATGCGAAATCAACGCTTATCATGCACAACTCTCCTTCTGTCGATCACTTTCACAAAAAATCTGCCCAAATAGCAATCAACTTTCCTTAAACTGCATAATAAGGCAACAAACTTTCAAATTAAGTCAGTTTTCGATGAAACTTTCACAACACCTTAAAAATCTTCGAAAAACAGCATATCTATAAAAATATTACACTTCCCACATTAAATTTGTATATTTACTCGTTAAACTACAATTCTTTGCATAAAATAGCAAAAAACTTTCGTTTGACGTCCAATTTTAACAGTACTTTTTGTAACAAGTCTAAAATCCTTAGGAAAGACCAAATATATAAACATATTTCATCATTCATTGATATTTCATACTTTTGGGCATTAAAGTACCAAAAGTTTGTTTAAAATAGCAATGAACTTTCATGTGATGTCGGATTTCGATGATATTTTTTGCAACACATCCTAAATCCTTTAAAGACATCAAACTTATATAAATATTTCATCATTTATTGATATTTCGTGATTTGGTATATTAAAGTCTCATTTATTCATTATTTGACTTTTAAAAGCCAAATATGAGACTTTTGTTAACTTCATCAATTTTGAAAACTCTATTTGAGAATTTTAACCATATTTAAAGTTTAGAATTACTTGAGAATAGAGAGTGTTACATCAATGCTCGAATCCTTCCATAATCCAAGAATAGAAATTTGTTGAATCTCCTGCAAAACCAATGTCAATCAGTGTATTCATTAGAACAAAATTTCAGCGAGTCAATCACTAATGCTAATAAAAAAATGAAAGGATTAATAATACACTAGTTGGTACCCGCGCAAAGCGGCGGCGGCGATGAATAATAGAATAAAAGCATAATTCAGTCATTCAAATATAAATTTTTATGAAACGAATATTGCATTTATCAAAATACAATGCTCAGTATTTCAAACAAATTAATGTACATAACAATAACAAAATCATGGTACATGTTTCGAAAGCACAAAACTTGACCAAATTCATATATCAACTCCAAATGAGTTTCAAATTCAGATTTTAATATCTGCTACAAAGTTTAACCAAGCAAAATTAACAACTTAAGTTATGAACTCAAGTCAATAAATATGAACCAAAACTCAATCTTATGTAAAAAAACATGACTAATTACCATATGCACTTAAGAAACTCACTTAATTGAACTTTGATTCATGATTTTAGCATCAATTTTCCAAGCATAACTTGTATTAAAGGTTAATATACAGGGAGATGACGAGCCATAGGTTACAAAAAGTTTAAGAAAAATATAAGAGTTAAATTACATAAATAGAGTTTTTAACTATTTTAAATAAAAAATGCTAATAATACAAAAATACTTTGGTTTTACTATTTTTAACAACTTCACCCATAACCCAAATGACCTCTTTCTGGTTTTTTTACAACACATCTACCCAGAATAGCAATCAACTTTGCTGAAATTGCATGATATGACAACAAACTTTCAAATTGAGTCGCTTTTTAATGAAACTTTCACACCACCTTAAGATTATTGTAAAAACACCATTTCTATATATATATATATATATATATATATATATATATATATATATATATATATATATATATATATTACATTTTCCATTGTAAATTTGTAATTTCAGTCATTAAAATGATATTCTTTTCATAAAGACGTCCAATTTTGTTGAGACTTTTTGTAACAAATCAAAGATACTTAGAAAAGACCAAATATATAAACACATTTCATCATTCATTGATATTTCATACTTTTGGGCATTAAAATACCAAAAGTTTGTTTTAAATAGCAATGAACCTTAATTTGATGTTGGATTTTGATAATTCTTTTTGCAACGCACCCTAAATCCTTTAAAAATAAAGAAAAGTAAGAACAATTATACATACATGCAAGATCGACAAATATGTTTAAGTCCATCAGTAGAAAACCCCGAGCACTTATCAAGCTTGAGAACCTGAAGAACGTTTCCACGAGCTCGAGCGAGTAGCTCATGATCTTCATCGATAACAATCATCCTTCTAAAGTGCACAGCCTTTGCATCTAAAAGATCTGGAAAATTCCTCTATCCATGGTTTTACCTTGCAAAATGAATGTTGGAACTTGGAATCAAGTTTGCCAATGGCCACTTAGTTGTGATCAATTAACCAAAAGCAGGTTGCTGTCCACCAGTTCACAGCTCACATTATGCCATTTCGTGCCTAGTATAATCCAAGTTTTATGATGGTTTTAAGGACTATGTTCATATAGAATCAATGGGTGACGTTTAAGGATTAATTTGCAAGCTTAGGAGTCCATTAGACGCTAGAATTAAGGCTAAAAATATGGAATTGCAAGATTTAGGAGTCCATAATATGCAAAAATTAAGGCAGGAAATGGTGAAGTTGCAGCACCAAATACACATACAAAGGCACCTATATATTGATATATACCTCATGCTGGTGCTGTCTTTTTCCTGCTACAAACACGCAACCAGCAGCAACAAAACATAGGAAAAGGATCAATGGCGAACTAGTGTTAAATGATGAACACACACACACATCCTTGACACACGTACCCATAGACTTTAATGTCTCGGGTCTCTCTTTTATCAACTGACAGCAGCCCATATATACGTATATATATATACCAGCTCAAACAGAAATTAGGAAGGAGTGGTGAAGTCAATTAAAGGCATAGAAACACATCACCACACATGCATGGCACCTAATCTTGGCTGCTGCTGTTTTTGTTGATCAGAACACACACCCAAAAGAAACAGAAATAAAAAATTTAGAAATAAAGAAAAACACACAAATAGAAGAATCAAAATGAGAGTTGTAATTTGCAATCTTTACCATACACCTTTTTCATATATTTATTATTTAATACATTATTTTATCCACAAAGTTGTTGGTGTGGATATAAGAATAAATAAGTAAAGAATCATCATGCCCTAAGAAATAACAATCAAGTAAAGTACTATTGCCATCTACATATTCAAATAAGCAAGTTCATAAACAAGCATAATTCTTTGAAACAAATCAAGCATAAATGACTTTCAAATTTTAAAACTACAACATAATTAAGCTACAATATAATCAAACAAGTTTGTAAACAAGCACAATTCTTTGAAACAAATCAAGTTTAAATAGCTTTTAAATTTTAAAACTACAACATAATCAAACAAGTTCATAAAAAAACATAATTATTTGAAACAAATCAAGCATAAATGACTTAAATTTTAAAACTACAACATAATCACAAGAGTTCTAAAACAAGTATGATTCTTTGAAACAAACGGGACTATAGTTATCACATAAGCAATTACTGTTATCTCATCGCTTCGGTAACTTTGCTCATACAGATGGGACAAGCTATCACTATGATAAAAGCAAGTAGAAAGATAATGATCTCCTTACGCTGCTTTAATGCTTCCAGCACCTTGACAAGCATTTGGATCACCTTTTACGACGTATATCAACCTTTTGAGTCCAGACCTCTTGGCAAGGAATCAAGAACAAGGATACATGCTTCAGGATAAGAAAAATGTACTACATAGATAGGTCTAAGAAATTATCAAAATGTAAGTGATTGATTGTGCTATCGTAACTATTACAGCATTATTCAAATACAAATGCTCCATATTAAGGACTTAAGCTTCAATGTTTATAAGGCATCCCCCCCCCCCCCCCCTCCTTAATTGTTCCTCAAATCAAGCCAATGTTATAATAAATTGGATCAACATTATTCAGACCTTTTTGAACTCATCAGTATTCTAAATCTTAAGCTTATGTAATTCTTAAAAAAATCCTCTACTAGATTTTGGTTCATCGATTTACATTATACATAGCTACGGCAGAAGATGTGATGTATAAAAGGAAAACATCAAATACAGAAAGTGTGATGTATAAAAGAAAACTATCAAATACATATGAAACAAGAAATGGTCTCTCTAATTTCAGTCACACGTAAAATAACAACCCCTAACTTATCTTACGTGTATAATTTTTATACATCACTTTTGTTTCATGGAAATTGCAGGAACAAACATCAAATACAACAACTAACATCTTAATAATGTAAGTTTTTTAATTCCGTATGTAGTTAAAATTGATTTCATGAAACATACGCCACACATCAGAATCGATTTCATGTAAATAGGGTTTTTGAGAGCCACACATCATATCGATATCTTGAAAACGATTTCAGAAATTATACATACGAAACAAGCAATCGATTTCAGAATTTATACATAGATAAATTATACAAGTTGGAACAATCGATTTCAGAAACAAGGTTGCAGAAGAAAATAGGAACAAGAAATTTCGGATACCTGTCGTAGGTCGCGGCAAAGAAGACCGAGAAGGTGAAGGTGGTCGCGGAGGAGTAGGCGGTGCGTGAGGTTAGGGAGGCGATGACGATGGCGGAGCCTGGCGGCGGCCGCGGCATTCTGGCCGGTAGGGCTTGGGCGAAGACGGCGAATGTTTGAGAGGAGGTAAGAGTTGTTCGATCAGATGAAATAATAAGATTAAAAAGATTTTATAATTTTAATGTTTTATTCTTTTGATTCTATACTAGTTTATTACCCGCGTATTACGCGGATATTTTTAATATATATAAAATATAATAAATAAAAAGATAAAGATATAAATATTATTTTTTAAACAAAAGTATATAAGGTGATATTGTTATTTATTATGACCTATTAATTTTGTATATTTCTAAATATATATGAAGAGTAATTATTTTCTTATATATTTTTTAAAACTTTGATTATATTATCTTATAATAAATAAGTTAATAGATTATTAGATTTTGTTTGATTTGATTTGATTTGAATTTAAAAGTGGATTATATTAGATTTGAATAGATTTAATTAATAAGTTAGTAGAGTATTAGATTTTGTTTGATTTGATTTTATTTGAATTTAAAAATGGATTATATTATATTTGGATAGATTTGATTTAAATTTATTTATTCTTTTTAAAATCTATACCTGCCACGTGTCGCCACGTGTCGATTCATGGTGACGACACGTGGCTTCACCAGAAATGATTATAGTTACTCTTTTAATAGTATAGATAGATTTGTGTCAAGGTGGACGAGTGTTAAATTAAAGAGGTTTGATTTTATATTTTTAATCAGTGAATAGGATGTGTTTTTATTATTATTATCATCACCATTATTATTTTGTATTGTTTAATTTTTTTTGTTTAACTTTCATTGTTTATTTATTTTACTATTTAATTTCAAAAAAAAGAAAATAACTTTTTTTTTAAATATTTTATAAAGGGCAAAATGGGCATTTTAAAAAATTTAACTGGTCAAAGGACTAAAACAATGACAAATAGTCAACCCTAGATACTGTAATTGTAATTTCATTTTAAAAAGGACTGTATCCATAATTTTCATATAACCACAATGACGAAATTTGTAATTTACCCAAAAAATAATGTTGCTATAAACGTTCAAAAAACACAAAGTTGTTGCTATTTTTATCAATTAGCCCAAGTTAAGTTATTTATCGTTGAAAACCACTTTTTTGTCATTCAAATAATATGTAATCGAACAAAAAAATGTTTGTCGTCGCCACCGCTTTGTGCGGGTACGTTACTAGTTTAAAAGAAAGTATTCATCGTTTAAAACACTTTTTCTCGTCATTCAAAAAACATGTCATATTTTTGTGTGTATTTTTTACTCAAATTTAAAAAACAAGTAAAAATATTGTAGTCAAGACTTAAAAACATCTCATATTTTTTTCATTATAAATGTAACACTTAAAAATTGTTATATGTTTTTAAAAATGTGTTGCATTTTTTTCATTATAAATGCAACACTCAAAAAATGTGTTGCATTTTTTTCATTATAAATGCAACACTCTAAAAATATGTTGCAATTTTTTCATTATAAATGCAACACTCTAAAAATGTGTTGCACTTTTTATTGAAATGTGCAACACTTTAAATAAATGTTGCAATTTTTAGTAAAAATTGCAACACTTTAGAAAATTGTTGCATTTTTTTAGTAAAAATGGCAACACTTTAAAAAAAGTGTTGCATTAAATCATTATATGCAACACTTATTGTCAATGTGTTGCTTTAGATTGAACTTAAATAAAATAGCAACAATTTTTAAAAGTGTTGCATTAGCTTCTATTTGTAGTAGTGTTGTCAAAAAGATGGAAATGTTGAACTCAGCTCAAGTAAAGCAGCTTAGAAGTGATCATGGTACTGAGTTCAGAAACAGTACTTTTGAAGACTTCTGTGAAGAAAAATGGATCTCACAAAACTTTTTAGCCGTAAGAACTCCACAACAAAATGGAGTTGCTGAAAGGAGAAACAGAACCCTCATTGAAGCTGCTAGAACAATGCTATGTGCATCAGGTTTACCTTCATCATTCTGGGCTGAAGCTGTCAACACTGCTTGCTTCACCCAAAATAGATCCTTAGTGGTGAAAAGGTTCAACAAGACTCCCTATGAGCTGCTCAAAGGGAGAAGGCCAAATATTAGCTACTTCCATGTGTTTGGATGTCCCTGCTTCATTCTGAATCAAAGGGATCAACTGGCAAAGTTTGAACCAAAAGCTGATGAAGGTGTGTTTGTTGGTTACTCTGCTATCTCCAAAGCCTACAGAGTGTACAACAACAAAAGAAAGGTGATAGATGAATCTATCAATGTCACCTTTGAAGAGTCTAGGAATGCCTCCACCAAAGCTGTTCCTGAATCAGTTTCAGGAGAATTCAACTTTGATGATCTCATGCATTCCAACAATGAAGAAGATTCAAAAGCTTCCACTACATCCAGTGTGGAACCTGTTAATCATGACGGACATGATGATGATTATGTCAATACACCCTGTGTAAATAAGTGTACTGACTTAATTACAATTGCATGTTCTGAACCAATCAATGCTGATTTTCCAGGATCCTCTGCTGATATGTTAAATAGTGGTCAGTCATGTTCAACAAGTGAACAGGCTCAAGACAACAGTGTGTCTGAAAACCCTGAGAGCTGTTCAACAGGACCTGCTGAAGATGCCAACAACTCAAGAGAATCTTCATTGAAGAATGATCCTAAGTGGATCAGGTGTCACCCCAATGATCAAATAATTGGTGACATAAACAAAGGGGTACAAACAAGGTGGGACAGCTTAGGGAACTTTTGTATGTTCTCTAGCTTTGTGCCCCTAACGGAGTCAAAGAAAGTGGATGAAGCACTTAAAGATGCCAATTGGATCACTGCCATGCAAGAAGAACTCAATCAGTTTGAAAGAAACAAGATATGGAAGCTGGTCCCTGCTCCTAAAGGAAAAACTATAATTGGCACTAAATGGGTTTTCAGGAACAAGATAGATGAGCAAGGTCATGTCATTAGAAATAAGGAAAGACTTGTAGCTCAGGGCTATAGACAAGAAGAAGGAATTGACTATGATGAAACATTTGCTCCTGTGGCCACGCTGGAGGCAATTCGTTTGTTTCTAGCCTACGCTGCTCATAAGAGCATAAAGGTATTTCAAATGGATGTGAAGAGTGCATTTCTGAATGGGAAGCTGCAAGAAGAAGTTTATGTCAAGCAGCCTCCAGGTTTTGAGAATGAACATCATCCAGGTTTTGTCTATAAGTTGGACAAAGCCCTCTATGGTCTAAAACAAGTCCCTAGAGCCTGGTATGACACTCTTACTGAATTCCTTATAAGCAATGGGTATTCCAGAGGTAAAGTAGATACCACATTGTTCATAAAGAAGGTGAAGTCTGATATTTTGCTTATTCAAAATTATGTGATTGACATAATATTTGGTTCTACCAATGAGCAGTTATGCAAGAATTTTTCATTACTCATGAAATCCAAATATGAAATGAGTATGATGGGTGAACTTACTTTCTTTTTAGGATTACAGGTTAAACAAACCTCAAATGGAATTTTTATTAATCAAAGAAAGTACACTTTAGATCTACTAAAAGAGTTTAAATTTGATCATAGTTCTCCTATTAAAACCCCAATGGCAACAAATGTAAAGTTGGATGCAGATGCCAGTGGCAAAGCTGTTTCAGTAACTTCTTCTCCTAAGGAGTAATTAGTTCCTACTGATCAACCAGCAGGAACATCTGCAACAGGTACAATGGAAGGTGCCTCTCAAGCTGCTCAGCCTACTCAGGCTGAATCTCCAAACCCTGCTCAGTCTAAGGGGGAGGAATTCATTTCTGAGGGCAGGCCAAGCAGCAGGAGGAGACATCTCATTCTAGAGGAAGAAGAAGAAGAGGAAGATTCTCCTGAGGCTGTTATCACTACAACAGCTAAAGGGAAAGAAAAAGCAGCATCTGATCTTGAACAGCAGAAAGCAGCAGAATTGAAGTTTCACCAAGCCAGGGCAAAGGAAATGGGTCTTCCCATGGATAAATATTATGAGTTCAGAAATGAACAGCTTCAAGCCTTGGAAGCTCTAAGAAAAGAAGAAGCTTCTGCCAAAGCTGCCAAATCTTTTGCACTCCAAGAAGCAAACAAAGTCAAAATGTCTTCTTTGGATGTGCAAAAGAAACTGATGGAAGCTGCTAGGGAATCAGCGGGTGAAAAGGAAGGAGAACAGGTTAAGGGTGCTCTGGTCTCTGTGACCAAACCAAAACAAGCATCCTCTGCAAGGGCCCAGTTTCATTTTGACAATTTGGCAAGGAAAAAGTTTAAGGATGTTGCTGATAGAAGGCTTGCCAAATAAGCAATCGTCAAAGCTGTCCCCATAGCAAGAAAAGGCAAACAGTGGAAACTGCAGATAACCAGAATGGGTGCAACAGGCCCAGAGCTGGAAACCTATGACTACACTGATGTTGCACAGATGGGGTACAGGGAATGGGTTGAGCTGGCAGTTGCCCTGAGCCAGTCTAAGTCAGAAACGGCTAAGACTATCAGGGCATATATTAAGAAGCTGATGGAGAGAGTGCAGGATCTTGGCCTAATTTCAAAAAAAGTCAGTGAGGGTGTCTCTGTGACATACCCCAAAATAAAGGCTAGGAGGACAAGGAAGGATACTGAGCTTGAACTGCTCATCTTAATTGAATAGGGTGACTATGCTGTTGAGATGAAAGGAGTTGACTACAGCCTCCCTGGTGGAGTAGAGTTTGAAGAAGACAAGATAATCGAAGAGCCTGAGTTGGGGGCATTTTTTGTAGATCCCTTAACACAGAAGAAATGCTTTCAAAGAGCATCAGATCAATACAAAGTGGATCTGAGACAGCTTGCAGCCTTCAGATTTGCAGCTTCATTTAGGCAATCAAGCAGGTGGAGAGCAGCCGTCTGGGATCAGGTCAGAGGATTTTATGAAAGAGGTGAACTTCAAGATCCCAAGTTTATGATCCTCAGAGTTGAAATCCAAGACTTGGAGGAAACAAGGGAGGAGCTTGAATATTTGTTTGAAAGACCACCTCCACTGGAATGAAGTCCATTTACCATCAGGGTAACTGAAGAATGGAAGCTGTCCATCTGTTGGACAGGCTTGCCATTATCTGCTCCAAAATCAACAGTCCAAAGTGTTGAACTTTTTGTACATTAGTTGTATTTTGTTACATATGTTGTAACTTTACTTATTTACATCAGTTGTAATATACATTAGTACATTAGTTGTACTCTTGTAAAAACATGTGTTGTTTTTATGTGATCAAAATCAGTATATATAAACTGATCTTTTACCTTACTTAATTGTTGCAATTCCTTTCAGCAAGATATATTGTAAAAATGTATAGTGATTATTGATTAAATCAGCTTAGACTGATTATTGCAAATAGGGGGAGATTGTTAGGCACAAAAAGGCCTCAGTCAAACCTGCTGTACATCTGAGGGGGAGATTTTTAATCAAACCTGTTGATGCATTTGAAGGATGAATTTAAGGCCTGTTATATGCCTTATTGAAACCTGAAAGTGATTTGCAATATCAACCCAAAGCTGTTTACCATGTTGCATTCATTGCAACAAAGACAGTTTTGTCCAAGCTGTTCTGTCTGCTGAACAGGCTGGGCATAAACTGTCTACGCTGCTCTATTCTCTTGAGCAGCTTGGGCAGTTTTCAAGTAGTCTGTTTTTTGTGAACAGAACCTGTTCGTTGTGAACAGGTTAAACACTTTATGGAATATGTTTCCAAGTCCTCATGTATTGTTTTTGGCTACAAGATCAGTTTACAAGTCGAAGACAAAGTGGAAGACAGAACTTCACAGCCTGCCCACGCTGTTCTGTTACATGAAGACAAGACAGATATTTGAAAAGGGTGACAGACCTTTTCTTATATGAAAATGGCATTAACAAAAGAAGAAAGATGCAAAGTTGACATTCCTCTTTTGGTTAAAGCCGTATGCAACAGTGACAAAAGGAAAAGACAAAGATTCTGCCATGTGAAGACAAAGATACTTTATCAGAACATGCATAAAGGCGTTTTGTCTTTTTGGAAAGACTCTCCACTATCTCATTTGTCCAATGAGGAAGCTTCTCTGAGATTCTCCTTTCGGGTATAAAAAGGAGGCTTCTAAGGGTAATGTGATAATCAAGAGTGTGACAATCAGTACGTGCATTGAAGTGTGTTATTCCATGCATGCAAATCTGCTTATATAAAACAGTAGAGTGTGTCTAAGCAGTTCGTGTATAAGCTGTCCATTTGAGTCTTGTAAAAACAGTGAGTGCTTCTAAGTGAGAGTAATCATTGTAACTAGTCTGAGTGTGTTTTAGATTAGTTAACAAACTGTTGTATCTGTCATCTCAGCTTGAACCTTTCCGCATTCAAGCTTGTTTGTAATTAACTTTTGTTGATAATACATACAAACATTGAGAAAAGGGTGTCTAGGTTTTAAACTGCTGTATTCACCCCCCTCTACAGCTTAGAGCTATACACTTGGGAAACCTTTTGGGAC
Source organism: Centrapalus pauciflorus (assembly GCA_020465985.1). Classification (NCBI taxonomy): domain Eukaryota; kingdom Viridiplantae; phylum Streptophyta; class Magnoliopsida; order Asterales; family Asteraceae; genus Centrapalus; species Centrapalus pauciflorus. The sequence goes on along the minus strand of JAANYP010001474.1, from coordinate 40,339 downwards.
CTACAGCCTCAGTGGACCCTGATTATCTCAAAGCTGCTCAACTATAATTTGATAAGGCTCAGGCTAAAAAAATGGGTGTTTCTATGGGGACTTATTAAAAATACAAAGAAGAGCAGCTTCGAGCCTTTGAAAGGTTAAAGAGAGAAGAAGCCTCTTCTATAAGCTGCAAAGGACTTTGCATACATGGAGGCAAGAAAAGCTAAATGCCTTCCTTGGATGTTCAAAGGAAAATGCTAGAGTCTGCAAATGAATCAGTGGCTGAAAAGGAATGAGAGAAAGAAAAGGGTGCTCAGGTCTCTGTGATCAAACCAAAGTCAGCATCCTCCTCAGCAAGAGCGCAAATTCACTTTGGCAACTTGGCAAGGAAGAAATTCTTTGATGTTGCCAACAGAAGGCTTGCCAAGGAAACAATTGTCAAAGCTGTTCCCATTTCAAAGAAAGGCAAACAGTGGAAGCTTCAAATAACCAGGCTAGGTGTTGAAGGTCTAGAATTGGAAGCATATGAACACACTGATGTTGCTTAAATGGGGTACAGAGAATGGGTGGAACTGGCAGTTTCCCTGAGTCAGTCTAAGTCTGAAACTGCTAAGACTATCAGGGCATATGTCAAGACATTAATGGAAAGAGTTAAGAATCTTGGCCTGATTACAGAAGAACAAATCAAGGGTACATCAGTGGTTGAACCCAAGATAAAGGCCAGGAGAAGGAGGAAGGATACTTAGCTGGAAGAACTCCTGATAATGATAGATCAAGGTGATGTAGCTGTTGAGATCAAAGGACTAGACCACAGCCTGCCCAGAGGAGTGGAATATGAGGAAGATAAGCTGATAGAGGAACCTGAGCTTGGGGTATTTTTTGTAGATCCCCTATCAAAGAAATAGTGTTTCCAGAGAGCATCAGATTTGCATAAGGTTGGTCTTAAGCAGCTCATAGCTTTTAGACTTGCCAACTCCTTCAAAAAATCTATAAGATGGAGAGCAGCTATCTGGGAATAGCTTAAAGGGTTCCATGAGAGAGGAGAGCTTCAACATCCCAACTTCATGTTCCTAAGAAATGAAATGGAGGAAATTGAAGAAACCAGGGAGCATTTCCAGCAAATGTTCGAAGAAGAACCACAACAGCTTGGAGGTCCATCTGCTGCTGAGTAGATGAAGAATGGAAGTTGTCCATAAGTTGGACAGACTTGCCATTATTTGCTCCCACCATCAATAGTCTAAATTTGTTGAAACTTGTCCTTGTACATATGTTTTACTTCATTACATTAGTTGTAATTTTCTTATTACATTAGTTGTAATCTTCATTAGTACATTAGTTGTACTCTTGTAAGAACATGTGTTATTTGTAACTAAAATCAGTATATATAAACTGATCCTTTACTTTACTTCTATGTTGTAATTTCATTTCAGCAATGTGTACTGTAAAAATATATAGTGATTATTGATAGAATCAGCTTAGACTGATTATTGCAAATAAGGGGAGATTGTTAGGCACAACAAGGCCTCCTTTAAACCTGTTCTACATGTTAGGGGGAGATTTTTAATCAAACGTGTTTGATGCACTTGAAAGTATAATTTAAGGCTTGTTAATGCCTTATTGAAACCTGATAAGTGATTTGCATTATTAGTCAAAGTTTTTTATCCTGTTGCATTTGTTGCAACTAAGGCAGATTGCCCAAGTTGTTCAATTTTGTTGAACAGGCTGGACATAAACTGTCTACGCTGCTCAAACCTGTTGAGCAGCTTGGACAAACACTAAGTGTTCTGTTCTTTGTGAACAGGATCTGTTCTTTAAGAACATGCTAAACACTTTTTGGAATGTGTTTCCATGTCCTCATGTATTGTTTTGGACTACAAGATCAGTTACAAAGTTGAAGACAAAGTGGAAAAACAGAATATGCAAAAGCTGCCTACGTTGTTCTGTTACATGAAGACAAAGTGGATATTTTTAATAGGTGACAGACCATTTCTTATATCAAAATGGCTTTAACAAAAGATGAAAGGTTTAACGTTGACATTCCTCTTTTGGTTAAAGGCTTCTACAACAGAGACAAAAAGGAAAAGACAAAGATTCTACAGTGTAAAGAAAATTCTGCTTTGTCAGAACGTCCAGAAAAGTTGTTTTATCTTTTCGGAAAGACATCCCACTATCTCTATGTCCAATGAGGAACCTTCACTGAGATTCTCAGTGAGAGTATAAAAGGAAGCTTCTAAGGAATGTGAGGTAACCAAGAGTGTGAAATTCAGATCGTGCAAAGAAGTGTGTTTTAATGCATGCAAGTCTGCTTGAATAAAACATTAACATGTGTCCAAGCTGTTCTTATTCAAGCTGTCCATCTGTCTGTCTTGTAAACAGCGAGTTCATCTTAGTGAGTGTATTCATTGTACCTAGTCTGAGTGTGTCTTAGATTAGTTAAACATCTGTTGTATCTGTCATCTCAGCTTGAACCATTCCGCAGTTCAAGCTTGTTTGTAATTAACACTTGTTGATAATATACACACATTGAGAAAAGTGTGTTGAGTTTTAAATAGCTGTATTCACCCACCTCTATAGCTTAGAGCAACATACAAGGGAAACCTTTTGGGACCTACAGATAAAAAATATATTCTGCGATGGGTACCTAAACCTGTATTGAAATGCTTACCTAAACCCGTATTGAGATGGGTACCCAAGATTGCTAACAAGCCTGCATCCAAATCTATTTGGATTCCAAAGACATCTTAATTTTGCAGGCTTTTGGTTTTTAGTCAATTCAGACTAGAACCCGGACTTCATTGGAAATGGTTTCTGCACACATCAGTGCAGAACCCGATCTTAACTCAAATGGTTTTTAGTTAATTCAGACTAGAACCCGGTCTTCATTGATACCCTCACATCCATGAAAGGTTTAACATGGTTTTCAGTTACATCAGACGTAAACCCGAGCTTCCGCAACAAAGGCTTCTAAGCACGTCAGATTAGAACCCGATTCTGAAAGTTGAATCTTTCTAAAATTCCTGCCCTGAATTCAACTATGAAGCTGTATTGACATAGAGGGAGTTTTATTTTACAATTTTTTGCTCCTGATTTAATTTCTACAAGTTGACTAACTTTGTGCGCTTATTTCCAGGGGGAGTTTCAAACGCACTCTGACGACGATATCTTTTTCACAAAGTTGTGTGCAATTTTTAATGAAATATTCTTATACACCCATAAAGAGATTTTGAGCTGAAAAGAAAAATTTAATTTATAGATAGACAGAGTATATCATTGAGGTTATTTCTTCTAATCTCTTTGATTTTCATAATCTCTTTGCTTCTGAGATTCTCTTCGTTATTCTCCCATGCATTCTTAATTCTTCCAATTCATTCATACTGAATTCTCCCATATCTCCCATGAGCTAATTCTTTCATGAAACTCTGACTCATTTCATATCATATATCAGATTTGACATTTCATTATGATACCTTCCAACTAATCATTCCCCATATTCGTTTTGAATTTCATCTCCTAATTCATCTGAGCTGAAAATCCTAATCCTTTTTTGTGTGATATCCGATGAGGTGAAATGCTGAACATTATTTCTGCTGACTCCGATTATGCACCAAATTGCGTGATAGCCAATAAACATCGTTTCTATGAACTAACCAGAACTGGAAGACCTACCTAAGGAGCAAACCATCTATAGTTTGTGTGGGTGAAAGTTCTTTATGTATATTAGTTGAGAAGTGTCAGTTATCACGGGATACGGACACGGTCGAGCGGAGCTAAAATGTAAATGAGAGGGGTATATTGATAAGAGATAGTGGTGTATTAGATCATGCTTTCTCTATAAAGCTGACTGAGTTTCTTTTTGAAAAGTGAGCCTAAGGGAGCTTAGATGAAAATTGCTGAGAGTTAAGAAAGGATTTGAAGAAAAGAAAATCCTACCTACACTATGTCGGCTGGGTAATCCACATAATCTATCAAGCCCTAGGTGACTTGATATTGAAAAAGACGTCATGGACCCAGTGACGTATGGACTTAACCCCACCAACCACTCAGTTATCTTTCAAAAGATTTCTATTTCAATAATCACGGAGATATAGCACATTTCTATCGATATATCATTTGGATATTACTATTATTGAAACAAGGAAGACATTTGCTCCGGTCTCCGACCTCATTTGATGCACATTGTGTCTAGAGCTGATTATATACACTTTTGACACACATCGAGTCTAACAGACTGTGTGACTATAAACTGCTAGTCCAAAGTGACTAAGCCGGAACAAATAAGAGTGAGATTTTAATGATAAAGGATTTCACGATGACTGTTTGGAAATCCTACCAGTGTTAACATCACGTCAGTGCTGAAAGTGGGTCACATAGATTGTGTCTATTGTGCAACAAGAATCTTATGTGGACCTTGACACTGTTACTTAAAAATGAATGTGTTTCAATTTTCTCAACTCAAGTTGAAAAGCTTTGTTTGTTTCTGTAAGGAGAGAGTATCCATTTGAGGGGGAGTGATAATTTCTTTCAGAATAGGGGGAGTGGACATATTTGAAAGAGAGGATATCATTTTGAGGGGTAGAAAAAAACTGTAATATTTCAGAGTTGTAATTGTTGTTGTATTTCTGTCTGTATTCATGTCTGCAATTGTAATTTTTTAATGTATTTGTGTCTTTGAAGACTTTGCATGATGATCATAATTCTTATGATCATTATGAGGGGGAAAAAAGTTGTATTTTAGAGACAACTACTGAATTGTCTGAAGACAATTGCAACAACTGCCAAAGACAATTGTGACAACTGCAGAAGAGTTCAAGATGAAAGATGTATGTTGTCTTTGATTGATCAAGGGAGAGAATCCAATTGTATTCATGATTCAAGGGGGAGAGTCTATTCATAAGAAAAGAAAAGATCAGAGAAGAAGAGATATGAAGAACAGAGAGAGACAATGAAGAAGAAGGTTTATTTGAAGATTTAGATATAGAATAAAGAGATAAGTTTTGAAGATCAAGTTTTCAAAATCTTGAAGATATTTACATTGTTTAGTTTTTCTTTGTAAAGAACCTGCTTTGAACTTTAAATTGAAAAATTGCTTTCATCTATAAGGGGGCGATTGTTTGGAACAAATATATAGAGATGAAAACAATTATAAATGTAAGTATAGGTACTAGATATGTCAATTCTAGATAGTTTAGTTTAGGAGAATATAAACAAATTCTAAGGAATTTGTTTGGAGACTTTTGCAATATTTCTTTGTATTTCTGTTATTATCAGAAGCTTCAGTTATGAGTATAACTTGAAACAAAATTATTTTACAAAAATTATTGATAATCAACTAGAGGGTCGATGCAACATGCCAATTTGAGTAACTAAGAACTGAAAACGAGGTTCATCAAAAGCCTTAGTAAACATATCAACCATCATGTCATGCTGACAAAATACAATCCTATTGTCCCCTTTTCTACTAGTCATTAATAAAGTGATACCTGATGCGTATGTTTTTTTTTCAAGTGTTGCACGGGATTAAAAAATTTAGCGATCGCACTCTGTGAATCACAGTAGATAGGGATATTAGTAAGTGAACATCCGTAATCACGTAACTGTGTCATTATCCACAGTATTAAGAGCAACAGATTGCTGCTGCAACAAACTCAGCCTCAGCTGTGTATGGGGATAAATAGTTTTTCTTTTTAGAAGACCAACTCACCATTCTATCACTTAAGAACTGTATTCCACCAGATTTGCTCTTTCGATCTATTCGGAAGCCTAAAAAACCAGCATTGAAGAAGGCGGTAAGATCGAATTTGGTTCCCTTTGGATACTGTAGATCAATCTCGGTTGAACCATTTAGATAACGGAAGTTACGTTTAACCTTAGTAAGATTTGATTCCTTAGGGTTGGCCTGAAAGCGAGCACAAAGACATGTAGAAAACATTATGTCTGGTCTACTGGCCATACGATAGAGTAACGATCCATTCATTCCTCTGTAAGTTGTACCATCGACACTTTTACCTCAAGGATCAGTGTCTTGCTTACATTTAGAAAGCCATGGGAGTTGCTATAGCGGTGCAAGAGTCTATCTTATACTTCCTAAGTAGATCAAGAGTATATTTTGACTGGTTAACAAATAACCCATCATCAAGTTGTCTAATTTTCAGTCTGAGGAAAATATTCATTACCCCCATCATGCTCATCTCGAACCTAGACTCCATGAGGTTTGAAAAGTCATTACAAAACTTAGGGTTGATAGAGCAGAATATAATGTTGTCCACATAACGTTGGACTAACATTATGTGTGTACCTTCCGTTTTTATGAACAGTGTTGTGTCCACCACACCTTTACTAAAACCAGAGGCGACAAGGAAATTGGATAGGCTATCATACGATGCCGAGGTGCTTATTTCAAAGCATAAAAAGTTTTATCTAACATATAAACATTGTCAGGTTTATGTGCATCAACAATGCCTTGTGGTTATTCAACTTACACTTCCTCATTAAATTCAACGTTCAAGAAAGCTGTCTTGAAATCCATTTGTAGAATTTAAAGTATTTATGTGCAGCAAACGCCACGAAGATTCGGATGGCTTCAATTCGTGCAACCAGAGAAAAGTTCTCGTTGTAATCTATTTTGTCTTGCTGTCGGTAACCCTTCATGACTAGCCTTGCCTTGTTCCATTTTCGTCACTTTTGTTTTAAAATCCATTTAGTCCCGATGATTGCTCGGTCATTAAGCTTGGGAACTAATAGCAAAACTCTGAGCTGGTCGAACTGGTTGAGTTCTACTTGGATAGCAACTATCCAGTCTTGGTCTTTCAGTGCTTCATCCACATGAGAGAAATCTATCATGCTAAGGAATGATGCAAAGATGTGTTCATTAGCAGAGGCTCCACATGTTTAAACGCTGGTTTACGGATTACCAATGAATTGTTCAGTTGGGTGATCTCGAATCCATTTCTTTTCATGTGGAAGGGGAGAACGAGAAGGTAACTCAGTGGTTAGTGTGGGGATAGATGAAGTTTTTTGTTCAATGGTTTCGAAGCATGGTACCACTGGTTCCGGTTCTAATTTTTTCGGTTATGGCATAAGGATAACATTTGGTACGATGTGGGAGGATATTCTGGGAGTAATCTCAACAGTTTGTGGATTTCTGGAAGATGAGGTTTGTGATAGAGATGGTAGAATTTTTTATTCTGCAGAATTTGAAGTATCTATAGGTGTTGAAACAGAAGAAGTATTTACATTAGTACCGAAAATTTCCACATAAAAAGGATCAAAATAAATTTATATCAATTCTCCCTCTTTCAAACCCGTTGTCCAAAAGATGGGTTGATAGCGTCCCATACCATGCCCTTGGTGCCTGATGCAATCCATACAGAGCTTTATCGAGTCGACATACTTTGGATCAGTAAACCCAAGTGGGTGTTCGACGTACACCAGTTCCTTCACCTTGTCGTACAGGAATGCACTTTTTACATCAAGTTGATATACCTTGAACCCTTTGAAGGACGCGAAGGCCAGAATCAGACGAATTGCCTCGAGCCTTGCCACTCGTGCAAACACTTCGTTGTAGTCAATTCCCTCTTCTTGGTTGAATCCTTTCACCACAAGTCTTGCCTTGTTACGAGTAACTATACCCCGATCATCTCTTTTGCACTTAAAGACCCATTTGGTCCCTATTGCAACTTCTCCTCGAGGTAACGACACTAACTCCCATACTTCAAGTTTTCTGAACTATGAAAGTTCTTCTTGCATGGCTTCAACCCAAGAGTTGTCTTTCAGTGCCATTTGCACATTCTTCGGCTCTACTTGCGAGATGAAACTTGAATATAGACATGTGTGACACGCCTCGGAGTAATTGATCATCGATAAAAAGCACCGTGTTATTATTCACACTACTCCTAGTTCTCACACCGGTGTTCGGATTCCCTATGATACTCTGATTCGGATGATCCTTGTTTATCCTCGATGTCTCAATCTCATCGACCCGAAGATTATCCCCTAAGTTTGATCCTATTTCACCTAACGGGGGTGCGACTTCAGACGGTACATTCTCTTCCTCATGATCACTATCCTCAGAGTTAGAGGTATTTGTCTGATTCTCGTTTGTAGGAAATTCAGGTTCATTCTCTGTTGGAGAAACATCTTCTATCATTGTAAGGTCTGATGTCGATGGAATGCTCGACTTTGGAAAACCTTGATAGTCGTCATTCAGGTTTAATGACGAGAAGTCATTTTCCACTCTGCATTTCCACTAAAAGGTATCATAAATGATTCAAACAATGAGTCATAATCAAATAACCATTCAGGACATATTTGGGGTTCATGTGAATAACTTGTTACGTTAATGTTAAACCCAATCTCTACCGTACCATTTGTTTTGTTAAAAACCCTTTTGTTTGGTGAGTTAGGGACATAACCTAGGAAGTATCTTTCGTCAGCCTTTTCACCAAACTTAGGTTGATGTTTTGTTTTAAGTAAAGTACACGGTACCCCAAACGGTTCAAAGCCAGTTAAATTAGGTTGTCTGTTATTCAGAACTTCACAACAGGTTTTGTTCAGTGATTTGACAGTAAGGACCCGGTTTAAAACGTGACACACGGTATTCACTGCCTCCCCCCAAAACATGGTAGGAAGCTTTGATTCCGAGAGCATGGTCCTTGCTGCCTCAATCAAAGTCCTGTTTTTCCGTTCTGCCACCCCATTTTGTTGTGGCTCATATGGTGCACTAAATTGATGCACAATGCCTTTGGATAGGCAATATACACCAATTACTGTGTTTTTAAATTTTGTTCCATTATCACTGCTGATACGTTTTACCCTCATCCCGTAGGAGTTTTCGACTTGGTCTAAGAACCCAATCAACTTTCTAGTTGTTTCGTCCTTTGTACCTAAAAAGAAAATCCATGAAAAACGTGAGTAATCATCAGTGATAACTAAACAATAGCAACTACCACCTATACTCCTTTTGTTGATAGGACCGAAGAGATCCATATGCAGCAAATCGAAGGTGGAAGCTATCGAGTTCTGAGTCTTCGACTTGTGTGAGTTCTTATGTTGTTTGCCTTTCTTGCACGGTACACACTTGTCGTCGAACTGAAAACTCTTCAGTGGGACATCTTGCACCAGAGCATGTTTAGTGATGTAGTTCATTTTCCTTAGGTGCAAGTGTGTCATGCGTCTGTGCCATAATATAGATTCAGACTCTGACGCTTTGGATAGAAGACAGATTGTTTCCATTGACGAGTCTGATATATTCATATCCATCATGTACAAATCATTCTTCCTTGGGGCTCTCATCATTATCCACTCTTCAGGTACTTTAAATCCCGGTTTCAGCACTAACGCCTCAGTTTCAGTAAAGATTACCGAATTCTTCTTATCACAAATTTGAGATACACTAATGAGATTATGATAAAGTTTATCAACATGGTAAACTTGATAAAGTGTGATAGTCCCATTAGTGACCACTCCAGTTCCAGTTATATGACCTCTCTTGTTCCCAGTGAATGATACAAAACCCTTGTTCACTCCCTTGAAGTCTGTGAGAAGACTCCTTTCCCCAGTCATGTGACGAGAGCAACCACTGTCGACGAACCATTTGTTGTTTAGACCTGTAGTTAGCTCCTGCACATGAAAGAAAACAGGTTAGTTATCACGGGGAACCCAAGCCATGACTGACTTGGTAATACCATTCTAATCCACATACGTGAACTCCTTCAAATACCCATCTCTCCTTTCAGGTGACTTGGGTTTTTGATTTAGAACTTGTTGTCGTGCTGAGTCATTAGAATTCACTATTGGCCTTTGGGTAGGCATTTACTGTTGAGACCTTGAATAGTTTCTATTATAAGGTAGTTCAGATTGATATCCCTGAGCTTTACCTGGTGTCTGTTATCTTTGAGGAGTGTGAGACCTAACTGGAGTGTATGTCCTTCTAGGTGTTGTACTCCTATAAGCTTGTTGTGGTGCTGACCTATTCTGATTAGGAACCCTATTCAGAAATTAGTTCTAACCACTTCATTTGGTCTAACCGACACAGGTACTTGTCTAACAGCTACCCTAGGTGTTACATTCACAATCTTCTCTGACTTTTGAGAACCACTTGTGCTAGCAGCACTAGATACTGGTTTTTGTTGTTCTTGCTTTCCTACAGCAAGTCTAGACTCTGGTTTAGAGGGTGTAGACTCTACATTCGTATACGGACAGCTAGACGCAACATGACCTTTCTCATGACATCTAAAGCATGACATCTTATCAATGAACTTCTTATAAGTGCCCTTTGATTTTGGTGTCTCGCTAGTGTCATTTTCTTTCTTTTCAACTATCATGACTACTTCCTCTTGCTGATTATTAATTTCAGGCTTAGCTTCTCCTAGAGTTTGGTCACTAGAAGACTAAACAAACTTGACCTTCTTAATCTTAGAGTTAGTAGTAGACACCTTAGTTAATTTGTCCTTATCAGATTCAGTTTCAGTTGCTACCTCTGACTCGACTCGTTCATCAGTTTTATCCTGAGGTTGAGGCACATAATTATTGTTGAAAGGTGGAGGACTCTCTTGATAACCTAATCCTACTGGTTTGTTAGACTGCCATTGCGCATCTAAGATTTTCCCTAGGTTTAGTGATGAGTTCCTAAACTTTTCAAGCATACTGTTTACCTTAGCAACTTTAACCCTTGATTCTGCTAGCTCAACCTCCTTAATGGTAAGTTCTCTGGTTAAAGCCTCAACATGCTCACACATAAGTTTTATCCTGACACATTGTTCACTTAATTTGTCTTTTAGAACTATAGAATCCTGAGCATCTGCTTTCAGCTTATTCCTTAGATCTTCCTTATTGTCAAAGAGACTAGCATTATCTGGTTTTACTGATCGAATCTGAGCAGTTAAGTTGTTATGTGTTTCTAGAACTAAGTTCAACCTATCATTTGAAGTAGCACATAAAACACATAAGTCTATGAAATGTAGAAAAGTTCAGAATTACCCTTTTGTGATCCGATTCCATGTTAGCCATTTGTGCAGCAAACTCCAGAATGGTCTGATTATCTGACTTCTCCACCATCAAAGGACATCTATCATTCTGTTTGTTGTCCTCTGTCATTTCCTCTGCTCTGTCATCCCCAGTCTCTGTCACTTCAGCCATGAAGGCTCTAGCATTTGACTCCGGATGAGTACTCCAATCGTAAGTTCCATCAAGCTGTCTGTCAGATGTCACGTTAGTTAACAGACCAACGATGGCAGCTTGATTCCCAGAACCACCAGATTGATATCTCCCTTGGTTCTGATTCTGATTGTTCTCTACCTTAGGTCTTTGACACTCTCTTGCAAAGTGTCCTGATCCTTGACAATTGTAACACTTAACCTTTGATTTGTCAAATCCGACCTTGCGGTTCCCAACGTTCAGATTTCTCCGAGTACTCTTCATGAACCGTTTGACCCTCTGAGTCACCATGGCCAATTGCCATTGCAGGTCCATTTCCTCTAAGTCATCAAGATCCACCTGAACGTAGTCTTCATTTCATAACGCAGGATCATTTATCTTCCCCTGGACATAGTTTCCGTATGCTGCAACAAACGAAGCCAAAATGTAAGGTCACCTACCTACGGATCCAATCTTGACGCGACACCGTCCAACGAGTGCCGAATCCTCATTAGGGGTTTAACGGATTGATCACACACACGAAACACGGAGACCAACACGATGATAGACGTCACAACGGACGTCCCGACACGTGATTCTCTCCAAGAACACTCTGAAAATACTCTGCAAACACTAACAAGTTCGTAATCGCCTCGAACACTGATTTCTGCAAAGATCAATTCACCCGGATGCTCTGTTTGCTCTAAAGTTTGACAGAACCTCTGAGCCCTCAAAGATCGCCGAATTCACAATGATAAGTTCAATATATAGCCGATAAGTTTGTGAAGACGCTCCTCAGGAACTTATTCTCATAAGTTCGTGTAGACGCTCCTCTTGAACTTATCTTAGATATTATTCTGGAACTTAATCTAGAACTTATTCTAGAACTTATTTATAGAACTTATTCTAGAACTTAATCTAGAACTTATTCTAGAACTTATTGTAGAACTTAATCTAGAACTTATTCTAGAACTTATTCTAAAGCGTATTATGATAGTTGTTAGGCACAAAAAAGCCTCAGTCAAACCTATTCTACATCTGAGGGGAGATTTATAATCAAACCTGTTGATGCATCTGAAGGTTGAATTTAAGGCCTGTTATATGCCTTATTGAAGCCTGAAAATGATTTGCAATATTAGTCATAAGCTGTTCTATGTGTTGCATGTGTTGCAACTAAGACAGTTCGTCCAAGCTGTTCTGTCTGCTGAACAGGCTGGACATAAACTGTCTACGCTGCTCTACACTGGTGAGCAGCCTGGGCAATTTTAAAGTGTTCTGTTCTTTGTGAACAGAACCTGTTCTTTGTGAACAGGCTAAACACTTTATGGAATATGTTTCCAAGTCATCATGTATTGTTTTTGACTACAAGATCAGTTTACAAAGTCGAAGACAAAGTGGAAAACAGAACTGCTCAGCCTGCCCAAGCTGTTCTGTAACATGAAGACAAAAGGTTATTTGAAAAAGGGTGACAGACCTTTTTCTTATATCAAAATAGGCCTTTACAAGGAAGAAAGACGCAAAGTTGACATTCCTAAATTAGTTAAAGGCAATGCAACAGTAGACAAAGTAAAAAGACAAAAGTTCTGCACATGTGAAGACAAGTCTGCTTTTCAGAAAAGTGCAGAAAAGGTTATGTTGTCTTTTCAACAAGACTTCTCCTTTTTCATTCCGTCCAATGAAGATGTTTCTCTTAGATCCTCTGAGTGAGTATAAAAGGAAGCTTCTAAGGACAGAAAGAAGTGTGAAGAAAGCTAAGTGCTGAAACCAAGAGTGAACGTGCAAGTGTGTTTTTCATGCATGCAAGCCTGCTGTGTAATTCAGTATCTGTGTGTCTAAGCTGTTTTACATAAGCTCTTCCCTTAAGTCTTGTAAAAACAGTGAGTGCTTCTTAGTGAGTGTATTCATTGTATACTAGTTTGAGTTTGTCTTAGACTAGTGAACATACTGTTGTATCTGTCATCTCAGCTTGAACTATTCCGCATTCAAGCTTGTTTGTAATTAACAAATTGTTGATAATACATACAAACTTTGAGAAAATAGTGTGTAGTTTTTAAATAGCTGTATTCACCCCCCCTCTACAGCTTAAAGCTATATACTTTGGGAACCTCTCGGGACCTACAGGTTCTATCCGCAACACTCTTCTATCTGAAACCCATCAGTCCAAGTTATCTGTTCATCCTGGCAGCTCAAAGATGTATTTTGATCTGAAAGACGATTATTGGTGGCCAGGAATGAAGAAAGACATCGGTCATTATGTTGAAAGATGCAGAATATGTCAAATGGTTAAGGCAGAACATCAAAAACCCTTTGGGGATATGCAACCACTACCAGTTCCAGAGTGGAAGTGGGTGCATATAACCTTGGACTTCATCACGAAGTTGCCGAAAACCAAGAGACAACACGACTCCATCTGGGTAGTCGTGGACCGATTAACGAAGTCAGCTCACTTCATACTGATGAAAGAAACATACTCTCTTGATAGGTTGGCACAGCTATACATCACCGAAATAATTTCTCGTCACGGTATGCCAAAGTCTATCGTATCTGATCGTGATAGTCGTTTCACATCTAGATTCTGGCAAGCTCTACAAGACGGGATGGGTACTCGGATCTCTATGAGTACTGCTTATCATCCTAATGCAGATGGCCAGAGTGACCGTACTATCCTTACTCTCGAAGATATGCTTCTTGCCTGCGTTCTTGATCTGGGTGGTAATTGGGATGACCACTTGCCTCTGGTCGAATTCTCATACAATAAGAGTTATCATTCAACGATCAAGAAGGCTCCTTTTGAATCTTTGTACGGAAGAAAGTGCAGAACTCCCACCTGTTGGCGCGAAACAGGTGAATCGCCAATAGCAGGACCTGCCTTCTACAGTTGACTCACGAGAAGATTCAACTTGTTAGAAGAAATATCCTAGAAGCTCAAAGCAGGCAGAAGTCATATTATGATAATCGACACAGATCAATAAGCTTTGCGCTTAACGATTGGGTGATGCTGAAAGTATCCCCAATGAAGAATGTGGTTCGATTCATAAAGAGAAACAAGCTAGCTCCGAGATTCATTGGCCCGTCCAAGATTGTGGAAAAGATAGGAAATCAATCTTATCATCTTGAACTGCCAGCTAGCTCCGAGATAGGAAACTTATCTGGAATACATCGTGTATTCCATGTTAGTCACTTGAGAAAAAGTTTAGTCGACGAAAGAGAAGTTCAAATACCACACGTTAACTTGTAAATTGATGAGAAGCTTAGAGTGGTTGAAGAGCCAGAATGTATTCTGGACTCGAAGACCAAGAAGCTTTGAAATAAAGATATACAGATTGTGCTCGTCTAGTGGAAACACCACAAAGGTTCGCATCAGTCTTGGGAATCTGAAGATGTTATGAAAGCTACTTATCCCAGTCTGTTCGAACATAGATAACTTCGGGGACGAAGTTAAACCGTGGTAGAGCCCATTACATTATTTGAATTATAATTTAATTAAGTTATGAAATATTCAATAAAATTATATAAATATTTAAATTATGAATTAAATTATTAAAGATAATTAAATAAAAGAGATATAAGATACAAAAGTAAAAGTGGGTTAAGTAGCAAATATAACTAGATGAAATATATAAACGTGATTAAGCTTTCATATTTTCGGTTTTGATGATAAAATTTGAATTTATCATTTCTTGAGTGATTAAAGCTAAGTTTTAACTAGATTCTTATAGATTACGTATAATAAATCAAGACTATGTTTAATACTTAACATATTTGTGATTTTAGATGTAGAAATGTATATTTTTAGGATATAAAATATGAACAAATTCGAAATGCCAAGAACAAACTCGAAATACATTGAACAAACTCGAAATTGAGCTAAATTCGAGAATATATTCGAATTTAATCCTTAAATTTGAATTTGGGTTGATTTTTGAACATTAAAATCGAATAATTGGTTCGAATTTAGTCAAGGCTTCGAACTTAGTACATAAATTCGAATAGTGGTTCAAATTTTGATGATAATTAGGATTTGATTTTTTTTTTTTGTCATTAAAGTCGAAAAGGACTTTGACTTTAGCTATATATATTCGAATTTATGTTTATGATTCTAAGCCATGGTCGAACTTAGTTTATGACTCGAACTTGGTGCCTTCGAATTTAATTTGTATTCGACTTTGATGCCTTTAAATTTATCATATGCTCGAATTTAATATATAAACTCGAAACCCACTCCCTAAACTCGAATATATTGAATAAAATACATGGACAACGCATAAAATAACATTATAATGAGCAAAATGATTATATATATATTGACCTTTGAGAATTTATGAAACAAAGAATATTAATGGAAGATGATTTATAAATAAACAAGTTATCAGAATCAGATAAAATAAAGATCTTAAAGATAAAAGATGTTGATATTGACAAAAGATTGTTATGATAATTCTGGACAGGTTCTGTGAAATTTTGAACATAGATACAAAGATTTAAAGACTTAAAAGCGGGTCGAAGACTTGATTTGACACAGAACAGATTGACAAAGATAAAATCCTGAGATAACTCAGGTGGCAGATTTTACATCTGTTTGATAAAGACCCAGATCTGTGAGTTATAGATATTCAGATTTAACATGCTTGATTTTCCGGTTGAGACATATTGTTGATGCTAGATTGATTTGACATTCATATAATCAGTTGGATTGTGACCTGTGCACACCATGGTTGGGTGTTGCCCAGAGGATAATGATAGCTATTTGACTTATCACTTCATATGATAATGCATTTACAGTTCATTTCTGACATTGCTTTGAGATTATTGCTATCATGACTTGATTACGTATGCTTCATCATTGCATTATACTTGACATATTGATTCAGCTTGATTAGCCTTTACGGTCTATTGTTCTAGACCTGGTTATTTCACCAGTTCTATTGAACTTGGTAATGACCTCCGATGTTCCGCCACGTTGATTTACTGGTAGCTAGCCCAGTATGTGGCTGATCCCCACGATTTAAGCGTGAGCGTGGCTTGAGCATCATCCGACTCTATGACTTCTATGTCTCAATCATGAGTGGCTGTAGCGGCAGCCTTGACATATCATGCTAGACTTATGATGATCCGCTTGACAATGCATGTTTAATTTGAAAATCTATTTACTCACTAAGCATTGCTTACGGTTGCTACATTAACATCTTTACAGGAAAAGATAAAGGAAAGTCACCTGCTGGACCTAGTACTTAGGTCTTACAAAGATCAAGACAGAAGTTTCATAAACCTCTACTCAACAACCCTTTTGGTACTAATTGAATGATGATATTATGACGGTTTGGGTAGATTTATCTTGATTATATGATGACATGATTAGATTAGACTTGTGCCCTTTATAAGTTTAATTTGAAAACCGTAAAACTGTATTAAACTTAATCCTAATATGCTTGTACTGTAATTTAATATTCCGTAATTAATTACTCTATCTTAGTTATGGTTGATATTGTATTGCATGATGTGGGACCTAGACTGGTGACTACCGCCCCGTGAAGGGTGGTCTTCACATTTCCACAGAGGGTGAACCCCTTATGAAAATAATCCATTCTCTGATTTTTAGCTGCTACTGTCTATTGAAGTGCTCTGATTTCTGCCCCCTGTGCAGCAATAATGGACTGATAATATTCCAATACTGCCACAATAGGTTTCAGCTGAGGATCCGTTAGTATCATAAGTTGCAGACTAGCCTCAAGATCAGCAAAAGAGTGTGGTGTTTGTGATCTATCACTGGACGGTATTTCAGAAGTAGAAACCTCTTGGCCCCTTTGTTCTTGGTTCTGGGGACTTCCAGAAGGTGCTTGCATACCCTCTGTTGCCATGGGTGTGTTCTTAATGATGTTGACACTGCTCTGTGCCTCTTGTGCAGAAACACCAGTAGTGTCAGCCACAGAACCCATATGGACATCCTCTGTTGGGATGTCCACCTCCAAATTGAGAATAAGAGTGTCCTCAGTGGGTGCCCTTTGGATATTTAGTGCAGGAGTGTCCTCCTGCACAGGGATATTTTGCTCTTGTATTTGGGCTGAGAAGGAAGGAGCTCCTGAAACCCTTTTTCTTTTATATAGTATAAGTGGGGAAGTGGGTTTGACGGAAGGAGCAGATGGAGTATTTGTATCATGAGGAGTGGGTTCGGGTCCTGTGGGTGAAGCAGTGATGTTACGTTGAGCCTGCTCAGGACCCTCTCCTCTGTTTAGTGGATTGATGCCCAACATTGCAGAAGGCAATGGGACATCTACACTCAGAAAATTGGCACTTCATTTTAAAAGACGTTTTATAGTTGGTATAGATTGCCTATGGGAAACATGAATCCTTTTATGTACATTGAAATTACTGCAAGTTCTTGCAATAATTTCAGCCAAAAATCTAAGATACATCAAAAATTTCCCATGCTTTAGGGCATGATGCCTTAACATACCCTGAAAAATAATATTGGAAAAATTTAACTGTTGGCCTGTAGATAAACACACTAAGGCAGTGGCTATGTTTGAAGAAAAATTCTGACGCACCAGTTCTTTTAGGGCTTATACATTGCTGAATAATATGTACAAGATATTTCCACTTAGGGAAAAATGAGTTTTAAAGAAAGTATAAGAATCAGTAGGGCCCCTATACCCTATAGCAAAAAGGCCTTCATGTAAGGCAGTAAGAGAAAGATCGGTTATACCTGTGGCATCTTGAAGATGCAAGTGTTGGCGTATGAGGTCCTCAGTGATGGTGACAGTGGTTTCGTCGATCTTGGATGTCAAAGAAGTGACTCCATTAATGGCTTGGACAGAGGCATGTTTCCAAAATTGCTCTATATGAGATATGTATATTGTGGGGTTTATGATGAAAGCATGATGAATGTGGGAACTTCGAAGGAAGTCCATCATGTCGTGGAACGGTTGATGGTCAGTGTGTTTGAGAGAATAGGGGAGACAGTTATGTTCTTTGACAAACTCCATTGACGATCAATCGGAGATTTTAGGGTTTCAGAGAAGTGCGTGTGAATTGCTCAGAGAGAAAAGAAAGGTCGTGGAAGATATTTTGCAACTGGTAGTTACAATTCAACGAAACTGGGACCTTTAAAGGTTTCGAAAATATCTAATCCCGTGCACACACTTATGGAAGTTACCAAATTACCCTGCACATTTTGACAGATCAAGTGAAACACTAGCAGTTCGAGAAAATGAACTAGCAGCTTGAGAAAAGACTCAAGCTGTTAGTTTAAAAGTAAGCATATTTGAATGAAACAGTGTATCCCCCTTAAACAAGCATATGAAATAGATATATTTTTCATAAAATAAAAAAGAATGATGAAAAACAAATTAATCCATATTAACCATGCCAATATTTGATACTAGAAAGATGAATCTTCCTACATCAAATGGTTTTGTAAATAGATCAGCTAACTGATCATCAGTATGAATTTTGGTAACTTGGATTAATTTCTTCTCATTACAGTCCCTTATAAAATGAAATCTAATGTCTATATGCTTGTTTTTGGGAAATTTCACTGGATTTTGTACAATGCTTATTGCACTTGAATTGTCAATGTAAATAGGAGTGGATAGGAAATGCATACCATAGTCTCTCAGTTGATTCTGAATCCACATCACTTGGGAACAGCAGCTTGCAGCTGCTACATATTGTGCTTCAGTAGATGAGGTGGAGACAGTTGTTTGCTTTTTACACTACTAAGAGACCAATCTTGCTCCTAGATATTAACATCCACTAGTTGTGGACTTTCTGTCAATGTTGCATCCTCCATAATCATTGTCAGAATAGGCTGTTAGTTCAAGAGGAGAGTCTTTAGGATACTAGAGGCCCAAATGTGGTTGGCCTTTGAGATATCTAAAGATTCTCTTAACAGCAAAAAGGTGTGAGTCCTTTGGAGCATATTGAAACCTGGCACAAACACAAATAGCAAACATTATATCAGGTCTAGAAGATGTTAGATACATAACTGAACCTATCAAGGATCTGTATAGGTGAATGTCCACATCTACTCCATCCTTGTCTGCATCAAGCTGTTTGTGAGTGTCCATGGGAGTACTAGCAACTTTGGTATCTTTGTAACAAAACTTTTCCAGTGTGTCTTTAACATACTTTGATTGACTTATAAAAAGCCCTGTAGGCTTCTGCTTGACCTGCAATCCTAGAAAGAAGGTGAGTTCCCCCATTGAACTCATTTGAAACTTTTTGTGCATCAATGCCTCAAACTCTTTGCACAGACTGTCATTGGTTGACCAAAAGATAATATCATCAACATAGATTTGAACAAGCAGAATCTCAGATTTGATGGACTTTGTGAACAATGTTTTGTCCAGAGTACCTCTTTTGAATCCATTCTTTTGAAGGTATGATGACAGAGTGTCATACCATGCTCTAGGGGCTCGGTGGAGTCCATAGAGGGCTTTGTCTAATATGTAGACTCTGTCTGGATACTTGTAGTCCTCAAATCCAGGAGGTTGACACACATAGACCTCTTCTTCAATTGTGCCATACAGGAAAGCAGACTTCACATCCATTTGATACCCTTTAAACCCTTTGAAGCTTGCATAGGCTAGGAACAGTCTGATGGCTTCAACTCTTGCCACCGGAGCAAAGACATCATCATAATCTATTCCTTCTTATTGAGTGTATCCCTGTGCTACCAATCTGGCTTTGTTCTTGATGACTATCCCTCTCTCATCTTTCTTGTTTCTGAAAACCCATCTTGTACCAATTGCTTTCCTTCCTTTAGGAAGATCAACTAGAGTCCATACATTCTGAATCCTGAATCGCAGAAGTTCTTCCTGCATTGCTTCAATCCAAGATGGATCTTTCAAAGCCTCAGATGCCTTTTTAGGTTGTAACTGTGACATGAAACAGGCATGTTCAAAAGCAGCTAGACTGAATTCTAGGACTGCTGATTCAGCATCAGTAGACTCCTTATGAACCATTGTCCTTGTCTACACAGGAGTGCGTGGATCCCCCATTATCTGATTGAGAGGATGATACTTGTGAACTCTGAGTGTTGGCTCTCTCTGTCTGTCTGAAAAGAAGTTCCTAGATTTTTATCATCTCCATCAGGACCACTTGATAGTTCAGCTTCAGGAACAGCTTGACTAGAATCTGGGACTGTTTCCCTTTGTGATCGAGTTGTTATCTTAGGACTTGGGATTTGCACTTCATAGTTTGGATTTGAATCATGTTGAGCATCCAGTACCCCTGGTGGGTCACAAGATAGAAGTGGTATAACCGTATACACATCCCATTGACCAGAATCTTCAACAGTCTGAAACTTTGTGCCAACAGCTTGAACATTTGTGCTACCAGCATGAGAATTTGTGTTGGCAGCTTCAACCTTGTTTTCATCAGTTTCTGCAGTATACTCAACAAAGCTCAGAGAATTAGTTAGGGAATCTAAATCAAACAACCAATCAGGACCAGTGCCTTTGACATTTGCAGCGTTTTCATTAAATTCAACATTGGCACTCTCTTCAATGGTTTTAGACACACTTTTATATACTCTATAGGCTTTGCTTTGTGTGGAGTATCCTACAAAGAAACCTTCTTCAGCCTTACTTTCAAACTTTCCTAAGTGAGTCTTAGTGTGCAGAATGGTGCATGAACAGCCAAAAGACTTTAGAAAGGCTATTAAGGGGACTCTATGATGGAATCACTCATATGGAGTTTTCCCTTGTGATTGAACAACATGTACCCTATTTTGAACATAACAAGCTGTATTGACTGCTTCTGCCCAAAAGATCATTGGTAGTTTGCAATCAGCTAGCATGGTTCTAGCAGCCTCAATTAAAGTTTTGTTCTTTCTTTCAGCTACACCATTTTGCTGTGGTGTTCTTGGTGCACTATATTTCCTAGCAATACCTTTAGACTCACAGAAACTGTTTAGGATATGGTTTTTAAACTCAATTCCATTGTCTGACCTGATCACCTTAACTTTTAAGTTGGATTGGTTTTCTATCTTAATAATAAATGATTTAACAAGCTCAGCAGTTTCATCTTTAGACCTAAGAAAGTATACCCAAGTGAATCTGGTGAAATCATCAACAATGACTAAACAGTAAGCCCTTTTATTCAAACTCAAAACAGATGTCGGACCAAAGAGATCCATATGAATAAGATGAAGAGCAGATGAGATTGAAATTACTTCTTTGGCCTTATGAGAAGATTTGTGTTGCTTGCCTTTAAGACATGCTACACAATGATCATCACAAATGAACTCCTTTTGTGGTAAAACTCTTACCAAGTTCTTTTTGACCAGCACATTCATGGATTTGAAGTTCATGTGACACATCCTTCTGTGCCAAAGAGCAGACTCATTTGATGATGCTTTAGATATCAAACAACTTAAAGTACTTGATTTGGATAAAAGATCTGTGTCCAAACAGTAGACATTGTCCTTTCTTGGTGTTATAAGTAAAACAAGATTTTCAGGTATTTTAAAATCTTTTGAAAGAACATTGCACTCAGAATCTGTGAAGACAACAATATTTTGTTTATCACAGATTTGAGACACACTCAATAAATTGTACTTCAGCTATTCAACACATAAAACATCATTGAAAAGCATATTGCTTGCTTTGACAGTACCTTTACCTGTTACCTTACCTCCCTTGGAATTTCCTCCAAATGCAACAAACCCACCTTCAAAGCCTTTGAAGTTTGACAAGCAATCAGAGTTGCCTGTCTTGTGCCTAGAGCATCCACTGTCCAAATGCCATCTTGTTTTGTGTTGTGGCCTGTGGGTGCCCTGCACAAATAAAAGCTTAGTTAGTAGTGGAGTAAACCCAAACCAAGTTGGTTTTGGGTTGTCCTTGTGCATTGACATAGCTAAACACTGTCTTTGACTTCTTATACTTAGTGAGATCCACTGATGGATTCTGTGGAGAGTATTTAGTTATGACATGAGGTATCCAGGTGTTTTTTCCAACCTTTGCAGTAACAATCTCAGATGATTCATTACCAGTCCCAGTTTTAAGCCTAGCAGCTTGAACTGAGTGTTTAGTGCTAACAGTTTCAGAATTTGCACTATCAGTTTCAACTTTAGGCCTGGCAGTTTCAACATTTGTATCAACAGTTTCATCTGAGTTTTTGCCTTTAACACACCATATTTGTTTAAATTTTGATTTGGGTTTTGCCAAAACTTGTTTTTGGCGTGTGGACTGTTTTTTTTTTTACTTTTGAGAACCTGTGATCAACTGTTTTCTTTGGAACTGGTGCAACTGGTGGTTTGACCTTAAGATTTTTTGTGTTTTTAACAAATGCCTGTTTCTGAACCACAGTCTGTTTAGAAACAGATGGTTTGTACAAGCAATGTCTGGCCAAATGGGTTTTCCTGCCACAATGGAAACATCTTTTGACTGTCTTGATTTGAGAACCAGTTTTATCAGACCATAACTGGTTCTTGTTCCTTTGATTTTCCCTTACCTACTGTTGTTTGGGAAACTTTTGGACACCATGCTTTTGGCATGTGCAGATTGGAACAGTCTTACCCTTTTATTTCCTTTTGAGGAAGATGCAGTGTTATAGTTAGAAGGTACGGAAATATGGGGAGCAGCATGGCACACACTCATCTTCTCTTTTCCTTTCTTACTGGGGTTTGGGGCTGCTATAGGTGTACTCATTATTTTGTGTTCTTTCTCAACTTCTTTGCACTCACACTCTTCATTGTGAATCAGATCTTCTTTAGATTCAGGAATATTTTCAAGGACAGGATCTACAGTGATCATAGACTCATCTATTGGTTCATTAACAAGCCTATCAGCAACTTCACTCATTGGATGAATGTATTTGTTAGTGTATGGAGGTGGAGTGGCTCTGTATCCTATACCTTCTTTGGGATTAAGCTGAGATTTTACAATATCTTTACATTGAACTTCCATTAGGTGTTCCAACTTTTGATTTGCCAATTTGAAATTTCCTAGATCTATATTGACAGATTCTATTTTCTTGTTAGCTTCTAACACCTTCTATTCAGCCTCTTCTAATTTCTTATTTAGGGACTCTATTTTCTTATTCAGCTCCTTTTTCTACCACTCATGATATGTTCTATCATGTCCCATTTGAATCTCATTGTCCTTATAGTCATTGATCTGTTTTTCAAGATCTTCTATGGTCTGCATGTACTCATATCTCCTTTCTTCCATCTTAGCTAGAGTTTTGCACATGCTCACATTATGATCTCTGTACTTTTTAACCATAGTTTTGCATGTTTGAGAGCAAAGTTTAGCATTTACCTCAGATGGTAGTTCGGTGGAGGTGACATTTGATGTTTCTGCCATTAGAGCTTGATTTTGAAACTCTTCCTCTTTCTGATCACTCCAGTCAAACACATTGTCTTCTTGAGAGACAAGTGCTTGTGATGATGAAGCTTTATTGGTTTGTTGGGGTCTGGGTGACTGTTGACCTTGGGATCTGCATTCTCTGGTAAAGTGACAAAACTTGTGACATTTAAAGCATTTAACTTTGGATTTATCAAATGCTGATTTCCCTTATGTTCTGGCTTGAAAGTTGGATCTGCCAGTTCTTTTCAGAAACCTTTTAGCCCTCATAGTCAACATTGCATGCTGCCATTTTAAGTCCATCTCTTCTAGATCATCTGGATGGATCTGTTCTAAATCTTCAGCATTTAGAGCAAACAGTCCATCATTGGCAACAAAAGCTTCATAATGAACTTCTGTAGAGTTGTAAGGTCTACCAATACTAGATCTATCTAGACGCGGATCCGTGAACGAGTGCGGAATCCTCGTTAACGGTTAGACGGACAACTCTCAACTACGAAACACGGAGACTATTAGACGCTGAACGAACGACACACGAACGATCCTATGAACTAATTCTCTCCGAAACGGACCTAAAGCTGATGATAAACTCGAGATTGCCTTAAGCTTAATTCCTCACGAATTCTGCTAAAAGTCTGCTAATGACTCTAGTTTGTCCCTAATTATAGACCCTGATTCGAGTCTGATGTGGGCCAAACTCGAATCTGGCCCAAGGCCCATTCGAGTCTGTCCTCAGTGACATTCTCAAATCTGGGCACATTCGAATCTATCACAGATTCGAATGTCTACCTTTGTGTAATTCGAATCAAGCCAAATCATTTAAACACCTAAGTGATGAAACTTATGTTTTTACTTATGTTTGAGTTAATCTTTGATCTTTATGTTTGAACTTCTTGTAATACATTACATCAAGTTCAAACACACAATCAATAACAGTCAAACACATATAAACATATATATCACACACTTGCTCAGATCACAATGCAGTATCACTTAGACTGCTATCGTCACACAGGATGTACCAACAGACTCCCCCTTGACGATAGCTTCTAATAATTTACACATTTGACTTAAGAACTTTGTTTATTTATTGATTCAAAATACTACCAGCATACAGACCTTTCTCGACACATACCTTGACTACATTTTCATACTTACTTGCTTCACCGTCCATATGTGAGTCACTGGAAATCTTACAAGCATACAAAATCTGAAGATCTTCTTTAGAGAGGTTTACCAGGTGAAGCGGGTCGTAGACTCTAAGAATGACTTTTTCTTCAAAATCTTCCATAACTGCTTCCCCGGTCTCAGTGTCAGCGTACCACCAATGTAGATTCTGCAAAACATTTTGTGGCATCCGCTTGAGAGGCACTTTCCTCAGACATCTAGCTGGTTTATAATGAATCCTCATCCACGGTCGTCCAGTTAGAGGATCGATACGTGACGGATCCTCTACTCTTCTCCCGACCCTTGGATTCAAACGCTCGAATTTCCTTGATCTCCCCTCCTTTCTTATGATTCTTTCAATTACGCTCGCATAGGGATCATTGCCAATGTTTATCAAATCTTTCCATGCTAGCGCAGTGATTTCGATCTTTGGCAGGGAGTTGAACGCTTTTAAAGTTCGCCTCATGTACTGAAGCCCGTCTTTCCTTTTAATTACAAATAACTGCAGATCTCTATCAAAGAACCAGCTTAATATTCGCTCAGACAGCTTCCCAGTACCCGGCACTCTCATTGTCCTTTTAATCACTAACTCCTTCTCTTCAGCCCTGAACCATAGCTTTCTTTTTTCTTCATTTGTTAGCTCTCTCGCAGGTTCTACTGTTGATGGCTGAGGATTTAGCGCAGCATTTACTATATCTACATTGACAATATTATTTCCATCAATCATGTAAGTATCCGTGATAGGATTCTGCTGCACAACTATCTCGTCAGCTTCATCATCCTCATCAGCGACTACCTCATCATCTGAACGCCAGTCCACTATCTCTTCTGGCACAAACTCGCCTTCTTCCAGCTCTTCATCTTCATTATCAAAACCTATATCCATAGGATCATCATCGAGATCCATAAGAACGTCTATCATTTCACTGATCTCAAACTCTGTAGGTTGTTTTGATGAACTAGCTTCTCCCATTTCCCCTTCAACTTGACTAGGCTCCCCCTGAACTTGTGTAGCTTGAGCTGCAGAAAAATCTACAGGCTCATTCTCATTATGTGCATCGGGATCATTGCCTTCGTCATCATCCTCTCTTCGCTGCACCTCCTGATCCCTACAACTTGTCTCCCCCTGAGCTTGAAGACTTTTCATGAGCTGCTCAAGGAGGGACCGCATTGATCGGATCTCAGCTGATTGATCTGCAACAAAGGCCTCTAATTCTGTGTTCTCTTCTCTTACATTTTCCACAATCTTCCTCAATTCGGCATTGTCCTTATCAAGATTTGCATTATGCGCCTGGAGCTCGCCGACAGCCTTTGTTAGGGTTAACATTTGAACATGCTGGAAATCAACACGTCCCTTGAGTTGCATGAACCTCTGATTTTCAGCGTAGGTGGTCGAAGTAGATGGAATGGATTGTATGGGTGTTGGGTGAATTGGGGATGGAATATATGGCTCATGTTGTTGAGGTGGTGGTGATGGTGGAGCGGTGGCTTGTGGTTTTTGAGATTGAGATTGAGACTGTTGGGCTTCAGATGCTGATGTTGACCCTTGCATGAACCTGTGACGCTTGGCCCTTTGCCTAGTCACCAAGGGAGCAACTTCCTCCTCTTCGAAATCTGAATCGTCAGATTCTCTTTCCTCTCTTCTCCTTGATCCTGCTTCATTCACTATCAACCTGGATCCATAGGTTCCGATTTGAATATTGGGATCCGTAGCCACTGATTCAGTAGCTTCAACCTCCAGCTCCTCTTCCGACTCTGATTCAGATGATGTCAAACCTTTATCAGCCCTCTCTGGCTCATATTCTTCCACATCTCTAAATACGTCTTCTTCTCCTTCTGGTGGACTGAGCAATTCACCAACTAAAGCTGCAGCCACATCTTCGTTTGCATGAGGCCCTGCCTCCCAAATTTTATTAAGCGTCTGGCATAGCTGTTCAGCTTCTCTCGGAACATTTGAGGGCCCAGCTTCTTGAACATTTGAGGGCCCGGCTTCTGTAACTTCTGGTTGCTGGCTTGTCGAAGGCCTGGTTGCCGGAATTTGACTCGCTGCAGGTCTTTGACGACGTCTTTGAGCTCGCGGCTGCTGTGGTTGTTGACGTTGTTGTGGTTGTTGTTGCGGTTGAAACTCAACGACCCCTGCCCAGTTGGCATCTTCCGGGGCTTGAAACTCCCTATCCACAATTGCTCCGAATAGTGGACGCGCAACAGGAACAACCAATCTTCCTCGGTGTGAGGAACAATCAGCGAAAATCCTTTTGTCCATGATGGCAACGCTCAGAAAATCATTTGACGGCGGCAAGCTCGGCAAGAAATGCCTTATCAACATCATAATGAATCTTGGATAAAGCAAAAACTGTTGATTCTCGGGAGCGGATATCTGATGAACAAATTCTGAAAAGAACATCTCCGAAAAACTGTAAGGCCGATTATATACCATTGCGACAATCCCCGATTGAATCTTCGCTACTATATAGTCGAACCCTGCCTTTTTTGCAGCAAAGCACACCATAAACACATGCGCCAGAAACCTCCATTGTCCTATCAATCCACTTTTCATGTATGACACTTTCGTCACATCGAGGCTGTACCCCATTCTTTGAAAGGCCGCTTGCCTTATACTCAACGGAAATTCTATAGGACCAGCTTCTTCTTCCTGAGTGCCCAATTGCAGCACTTGACGAAGCATATCAGCAGAAAACACCAGCGGCTGTCCTGCTATCCTTGTTCTTAGAACTGTTGGGGTGACGGAACAATCAACTTGCAAATGGTCATAAAACTGACGGATGTAGGGTAACTCAATCTGCACATTATGCCACAGTGCATATCCGATCCTTGATTCAATGAGAAAATCAAGTACTTGACGAAATCCCTGCGCCTCAGGGAGATTCAGATCTGGATGAAGCACCATATTGTGCTTAGGAACGAACGCTCGAATAGCCATTTCTGCACAATAAACAAAACCATTAGATTCGTTAAAAATCAATAAACTTGTTTAAATTTAAATCTGTTTTATTTGATCTTGTTTAAGTGCAAAATCCAACACAATTAAATTTCTACAAGTTTAGTAACATTTAAATTAAAGAGTGCAAATAAACATTAGATTCGAAAGTAACAGATTCGAAGTGTCCCTATTCGAGTGTAATGGACAGATTCGAAGTGTCTCTATTCGAGTCTAATGGTCAAATTCGAAGGTCATGGTCATCTCGAATCTAATGACAGATTCGAGAAACCCATGAACAGATTCGAAACTCATGAACAGATTCGAACGGCCGTATTCATTCAAGGACCAAATCTCTTGATTTTAACCTTTATGGACTTAGAAATTTACATTCATTAGTCCTACTAGTTACTAATCACAGAAATATGCCTTTAATTTGATAGTTTATCGGCCCAAATTTGGTAATTTTGTAAAAACCATATTTTGACCCTTAAACCTTCAAAATTTGATGATTTTGACCTAAATGATGTATAAAACTACATGAATCTTGTACAATCAAGTTGATTATACCTAGGTACAGTAGTAGAATCGAACACACAAGCTTTAAACTCGATGAAATGTCGTTTAGGAGAAAAGCGATAGACTCGAGAACAGATTCGAAATCGCCGGTATTGATTCGAGAATATAGATTCGAGAACAGTAAGTATTAAATGACTTCACTGTTGATCTATATATACTAACAACCTTCGAGTCTAAGGCCCTAGTCGAATCTACTAACAGATTCGAAGACTTACCTCTTCGAGTCTGTCCTAGATTCGAAACCACCAAACACTTAGAAAAAGTTTCGAAAATTTTGAAATAACTTCAACTTTTCCAACCTTTTTCTACGGTATCGTGTAACCAGATAAACTATGCCAATTCTTTTACCCTAAGCTCAAGATATTTCACGCAATGTTTATTTTATCCAACTTTGAATGCACCCTCAGTAATTTTTGACCTTTTACCTAAGTAAAAATTAAACTAAAATAAAATAAAATAAAATAAACTAAACTAAGGTAAAAATAAAATAAAATAAAGTAAAATAAAATTTTGACTAAAAATTTATTCTAGACTTAAGCTATACTTAACAAATTTACAACCTAAGCTAAAAATTAAACGAAATGTTTTTGATGAGTGTAGTCTAAGAAAGGTTCAATCAGATAGCGATGTCAGATACGTACTTTCAGTACTTAAACTTTCACACTTAGGAATTTTTGATTCCTTTGATTATTTGTCGTGACACACTTATTTAGCCGATTGTTGGTATTTTACCCCTTTAAGCACTCTACATTTCGGAACATCCCTTGGCATTTTTATTTATCAGGAAATTATCTTACGTGACTCAGACATAGACATACTTTTATGATCAAGGCACACAGACAAAGATTCTAACTTGTTGGTATTTGCAAACTTTCTTTAAAAGACAAACATCGGACACTTGTCTGTATTTTCATACAACAAAGTGTCTTAGTTCGACTTAAGGTTTATTTTTAAAGTTAGCAGACAGCGGTGACAGGTCTGTACTGACGTACAACAAAGCGACATATCTGCTAACCCGAATCTAAACAGAGACAACAGGTCTGTACTTACGTACAACAGAGTTGCATGTTTTCGACTCTCAGTTTTATATGATATTTCTATTCTTTCCATTTTCAGATGTATTTGATGTTGCCATACATCCCCAGAAAGTTTGCATACCTCATTTAGACCCAATGTTTGTATGTCTTGTACATAAAAAATTAAGACCGATTGGTCATACATCTAAGTTAGTGACACGCTTGACTTTTTCTAGAATATTTTATTAGTCTTGAGATTCCCTATATGTATTATGCCTACCAACACATCAAACTAAATAAAGTATAACACTTAGGATTTAGTTGCATTATGTGTGAAAGCCTAAATACTTAGAGTCTGTAACAGCGGTGCTAATTTTCGTCACTTTGAACCTATGTATCTAAGACCTAACTCTTTTTTCTGATATACTCTTTTTTTTTGTATTTTTGTAATTTTCTCTCTTTTTTCTTTTGTTTTTCATAAGAAAAAGCAGTAAAATAAGCTAACCTACTTACTAAAAATAGAAACTTACTAAAATTAGAAACTTACTAAAAATAGAAACTTTCCTAAATTAGCAGACTACTGTAAAGAAAGAAATACTACGACTCTAAAAGAAAACAAACTTACTACTACTAAGGCCAAATTACTCTGGGTTGCGCATTCCATTCAGTTGAATTAAATACTCAAACCGTGACTTATCAAACGCTTTGGTAAATAAATCTGCATTATTATCTTCTGTTGCCACTTTTACCAGTTTGATTAAGTTCTTTTCAGCACAATCACAAATAAAATGATGCCTAATGTCTATGTGCTTTGTTTTATTATGTTTAACTGGATTATTTGTTATAGCAATTGTAGATTGATTGTCTATCCTAATTGGAGTTTGAGTGTAAGCCAAACCGTAATCCCGCAATTGTTGTTGTATCCACAGAACCTGTGAGCAGCAACTACCAGCAGCAACATACTCGGCCTCGCACGTTGACACGGCTACCGACGTTTGTTTCTTGCTAATGACTCGAGCCTGTCCCTAATTATAGACCCTGTTTCGAGTCTGATGTGGGCCAAACTCGAATCTGGCCCAAGGCCCATTCGAGTCTGTCCACATTGACATTCTCGAATCTGGGCACATTCGAATCTAAGGCTACATTCGAATCTATCACAGATTCGAATGTCTACCTTTGTGTAATTCGAATCTAGCCAAATCACTTAAACACCTAAGTGATGAAACTTATGTTTTTACTTATGTTTGAGTTAATCTTTGATCTTTATGTTTGAACTTCTTGTAATACATTACATCAAGTTCAAACACACAATCAATAACAGTCAAACACATATAAACATATATATCACACACTTGCTCAGATCACAATGTAGTATCACTTAGACTGCTATCGTCATAGAGGATGTACCAACAAGAGTTACCATCTGCACCTGAAAAGGAATCACAACAGTTAGATTTTTTAGATGACAGTAGAGCAGTGTTATGATTATAAGAGAAGGATTTCTTTTTAGTTTCAATCTCAGTTTCAAACACTCTCAGACTATTGTAAAGATCATCCAGCTCTATTTCATCAAGAGTGTCTTTGGTTCTCCATTGGGCAGCATTGACTGTCCACTTTTCACCAAGAGATCTAAGAAATTTTCTGTTCACTTCATCTTGATCAAAGCTGACTTTGGCACTCTCCAATTCACCTATCAGTTTGTTAAACCTATCAAATATTTGATTAAGGTTTTCATTCTTGCCACCAGAAAAGTTCTCATACTGCTGTTTCAAAAGATCCTTTTGATTTCTCTTGGTGCTAGCATTGCCAACAAATCTTTTCTCTAAAGCAATCCAAAGAGAATGAGCAGTGTAAAACTTTTTAAACTAGTGTTGATAAGCATTAGGAATGGCTATCTGTAGAACTGTAAGAGCTTTCACTTCATTCATTCTAGCCTTTCTTTCAAGTTCAGTTTTTGAAGGAGTTTTTATGGGTTTGCCCTCAACATCAAGTTCAGGATCAACTACAGGAGGAAATTCAACAGCTTCCCATATGGCATAATCAATAAATTGAATGTGTTGTTGAATCCTGAGTTTCCACATCTCAAACTCAGTGGGTTTGAGCATAGGCACTTTAAGTCCTTGCCCAGATCACCCCCAACTTAATTAGGTACACACAAATAACATAACTAAGCAAAGAAACACACTTAAAATCAATTAAATTCAAATAATCAAAATACTCTGGGTTGCCTCCCAGAAAGCGCTTAGTTTTACGTCTTCAGCCAGACGTACTACTCCTAAATTAATTAATTAACCTTAGGATATTGTAGTCCGATGATTTTAGTGTGAAGATCAAAATCACTACCTAAGATTAACTTCTTTGAATTCATCAAAGTATAACCCAAAAACCTTGTATTGAATCAAAGTCCAATTAAGAATTTTGCGGAATAACACTTAACTGTTTTAAGAAAAGCTTTCAAAACAAATAATCACACAAACACAATCAATAATTAAAAGTCACTTGTATTGCCAAACTCAATGATTACAATCACCTCTATTCTGTTTGATTAGACGAAGAACACATATTGTTCTTAGGGTTTTACAACCTTAGAGGCTTATGAAAACTTAATCAGAAAAGCAATTACAATTAGAGAATAAACTTGTACGTGCAAAAACCTACAATAGAAAAACCTATTCTATGTATATATAATGGCTTCTGATTTGTTTCCTTGAAAAACTCTGATTTCTCTGATAGTAGATATGCTTGAATCTTCGAATATATCTTTTCCTGAATATCAGCACTTTCTGTTTATTGAGCTGTTGAGCAGCTTGAAGTCTATCTGTTGAGCAGCTTGAGTTTGAACACTGGCAGCTTGAACTTTTGAACTAGCAGCTCGAATTCTTCAACTAACAGCTTGAACTTTGTACTTACACAGAAAATCTACTAACAGTTTGAGAAATCTAACTAACAACTTGACATACTTAGAATATTTCCCAACATTCAGATACTAAAATATCATTGATGGCCCATTAAACATATAATTTTAGTCTATGTCCATTTACTTTAAATGGATCACCACCTTTTAGGTCCTGTATTTCTACCGCACCTTGTGGGTAGGTATTCGTTTCAATAAATCGATCTGTCCATTTACTTTTCAATTTACTGGGAAATAATCGAAGTCTTGCGTTAAATAACCAAACTTTATTATTTTTGGTAAATATTTTATTTTTAATCATTCTATCGTAGAAAATGTTAGTTTTCTCCTTATAAATTCTAGCGCTTTCGTAGGCTACTCTACAAATTTCTTCCAGTTCATTTAATTGGAATTTCGTATCAACACTAGCATCATGTAATTTAAAATTAGTGTTTTTGATTGCCCATAGAGCTCGATGTTCTAATTCTACTGGTAAATGGCAAAGCTTACCATATACAAGTCTATATGGGGACATACCGATTGGTGTTTTAAATGCGGTTCCGTACGTCCATAGAGCATCCTCTAAATTTTGAGACCAATATTTACAATCAGGTCTGATAGTCTTTTCAAGGATTCTCTTGATCTCTCCATTAGAGATCTCGACTTGTCCGCTTGTTTGCTGATGATAAGGCGTTGCTATTCTATGGTTAACTCCATACTGTTTAAGGAGTTTAGCAAAATGCTGATTATTAAAATGTGACCCTCCGTCACTGATGATAGCCCTTGGAATATGTTAGGCACAAAAAGGCCTCAGTCAAACCTGCTCTGCATCTGAGGGGGAGATTATTAATCAAACCTGTCGATGCTTTTGAAGGTTGAATTTAAGGCCTGTTATATGCCTTTATTGAAACCTGAAAATGATTTGCTATATCAGCCTAAAGCTGTTCTATGTGTTGCATATGTTGCAACAAAGGCAGTTTTGCCCAAGCTGTTCAGTCTGCTGAACAGGCTGGACATAAACTGTCTACGCTGCTCTACACTGATGAGCAGCTTGGGCAGTTCACAAGTGTTCTGTTCTTTGTGAACAGGCTAAACACTTTATGGAATGTGTTTCCAAGTCCTCATGTATTGTTTTTGACTGCAAGATCAGTTTACAAAGTCGAAGAAAAGTGGAAATCAGAACTGCTCAGCCTGCCCAAGCTGTTCTGTTACATGAAGACAAAAGGTTATTTGAAAAAGGGTGATAGACCTTTTTCTTATATCAAAATAGGCCTTTACAAGGAAGAAAAACACAAAGTTGACATTCCTTATTTGGTTAAAGGCAATGCAACAGTAGACAAAGTGAAAAGACAAAAGTTCTGCACATGTGAAGACAAGTTTGCTTTTCAGAAAGGTGCAGAAAAGGTTATGTTGTCTTTTCAACAAGACTTCTCCTTTTTCATTTCGTCCAATGAAGAAGCTTCACTTAGATCATCTGAGTGGGTATAAAAAGAAACTTCCAAGGATTGATCGATTAAGCCAAAGTGTGTCTTTCATGCATGCAAGTCTGCTTGAATAAAACAGTACTCAGTGTCTAAGCTGTTCTTGTTCTAGCTATTCCTCAGAGTCTTGTAAACACAGTGAGTGATTCTTAGTGAGTGTATTCATTGTAATTAGTTAAAGTCAGTCTTAGACTAGTTAGATATACTGTTGTATCTGTCATCTCAGCTTGAACCTTTCCGCATTCAAGCTTGTTTGTAATTAACATTTGTTAATAATACATACAAACATTGAGAAAATTGTGTGTAGTTTTTAAAGTGCTGTATTCACCCCCCCCCCTCTACAGCTTAAAGCTATACACTTGGGATATCATTGGGACCTACAACTGGTATCAGAGAAGTTTAGAGTGTGTGTCATTCTAGATCTCTCATTCTCCCAAAATTTCCATGGACAACAGTGCTGCAAATTCCTCATACTATGACAATGGCTCAATGGGAAAACCTCCAAAGTTCAATCATCAGAACTTTTCTGGTTTGAAGTGTAGAATGATGCTCTACTTAGAGAATCTGGATGTACAACTACCATAGATTGTAATGGAGGGTCCCTATGTGCCAACCTCTGTTACAACAATGTAACATCCACGGATTTAATTTGATGTATTTTGGTTAATTAAGTGGAAACTTATATATATATATATATATATATATATATATATATATATATATATATATATATATATATATATATATATATATATATATAAGTTGAATTTGGGAGGATATTATGTATTTGGATATTAAGCAAAGTTTGTTGTTATTTTTAAGAAAATTGAACTCAGAATCAATTTTGTGGAGTATTATGAATTTAAAAGTTATTTATGATAAATCTAAGATTAAATCAGTATTTTATGGAACCGGTTAAGTCGAGTGATGAAATGTGCAAAATGACGAAAGTGGTATATAAAGGGCAATAGGCTTCATTTTTTAGTTTACACTATCTCACTACTTTATCTCTCTAGAAATTCTCTCTCTACATCTCTCTAAGATATATCACAAACCGACCGTCGGATTTTCGAGAATTATACGTCATCGGAAAGGTATCGAGGAGTACAACAACAATATACAAACGGATTTCAGAGTTCGTGCGAATTGAGGTAAGAATCGAACCTTTTAAGTTTATAGTTTCGGTTTTGAAGTTAACTAGAATTCGAATCTGTTATTTTATGCAAATTTAAGCTTGTTTTGCTTGAAACATTGCTGGATTGTGATAGTATATGCATAGTAGAATCGAATCTAGGTATCATACATGATAAATGCATGATTTTTGACTTAGAAATGAAGGATTTAAGCTGAAATGATGAACAGACTCGAATATGTCAAGAACAGAGTCGAAATGCAAGAACAAACTCGAGTTTGGTGCTAGATTCGAGTGTGTACCGTTAGATTCTAAGGGGAGGGCTTCGAATCTAGGCCTAGACTCGAAGTGGGGTTTGAATCTAACCCTAGATTCGAAGGTAGGTTCGAATCTGGCATAAGGGGTTCGAATCTGATGCAAGAGCTTCGAATCTGATGCTTGATTTCGAATCTAACCCATTAAATTCGAGTTTAATGCCTAAAATTGAGAAATATACTCTCTAAACTTGTATATTTTGAATGGAACTTATAAACAACACATAGAATGGCAAGAGTTATTCAAAGGACAATGTATGATCATGAAATGGGTTTCAAACTTAGTTATGGTTTAAATTTGGATGTAGTCCCAAAACGGGGGAAAATATCGCTAAATATACGAAACTTGATTTTATAGATTTAAATGGTTAATGACTCGAGGAATTGTTGTAATTGATATAACAGGTCCCTTGTGGTGTTGTTTAACCCACAGTGGGGTACTTGGTGGAATCCGGTTGAAAGCCCGAAGAGAAATAATATCGGTTAAAGATAATACGCACCCACTGTGAGTACAGTAGATTTCGCATGTTTATATTTGTTTTATGTAAGCTTTGCCTGCTGAGACCTGTTGTTTCACTTGTTTGGTTGGAATTCTACTAACTTGCGTAGATGTAGATGCACATTCTTACTTGTTGCATGTCCTTTCGGTTGTTGTGCATCTAGTGATGGACCGGTGGGTCGCATCGATTACTCTGATGTTACTGTGCTATATGACCTGGAGCTGATCCCTCCTAGGCCCGGTAGGCAGTATGTCATCCCCGATCGTACGTTTGTCTCAGATGGTATGTTTAAATGCCGAGCTGTGAGCTCGAAGGGGCTGCGGCTCTGGTCCGTACTTGGTGTACGAAGAGAGTATACGACGTTTGTCGTCGGGATTACTCTTGGGCTTCATAAAGACTTATAAAATGCGTAATCTATGTATTCACTAAGCATTCGCTTACGTTTTAGTTGTTGTATTTTTACAGGCAAAGGAAAATCTACTGCTGGACCCTCTAGTTAGGTCGTTTGGAAGATTTTGGAGATTCGGCACTATTTTATCGGTAATTTATGTTACGAGACAATGTTGTAATATTCTGGATGATTGTAATAAATGTATGGGTGTGTAGACTTAGACTTGGTACCTTATAGCACCGTAGGGTGTTTAACACTTGTTGCACTATTTCATTTATGTTTTAATGCTTCCGCACTTAATTTAGGTTATCAGATCATTATGTTATTGTATGATGGTGATTAATCCTGGGTGTATTGTAATCGGTGGTTGTTGTGGCAAGGGTGCTACACGAGATGGTATCAGAGCAGTTGTTTGAGATTCAAGAGTCCGTGAGATCTTGATCTCAAACATTAGGTAATGATATGTAGTGGTTTAAGTAATGATCTGAACTAAGATAGGTTATGATCTAGTAATTATAAGAGATTGACTATTATACGGGACAAATGAATGGTGTCTTTAAATTTATGACATGTTGCTAAATAAGTTATATGTTTCGTATTTCAGAACATGTCTGGAGGAGGAATGACACCTGAAGAGACGAGAGAAATGATGCTAGCCATGATGGCTGAGCAAAGAGAGATGATTCAAGAGCAGTTTCGGGCTCGAGATGAGGCCGAAGCTAAGCGAAGGGAAGATAAAAGGAAGAACAAAGAAAAAGAAAGAGAGGGAATTAATGAGGAACAAGATGACAACACTGGGTCATCTAATAAGCCCAGGGGTTGTCGGTTTAAGGATTTTAAAGGAAATGGAGCTGTAGAGTTTAACGGTTTAGGGGATGCTGTTGCTGCACTGGAATGGATAACAGCAACTGAGCGAACATTCCGAATCAGCGACTGTGCTGAGAAGGATATGGTTCGTTATGCAACTGCTATGTTCACGAATGATGCAATCATGTGGTGGAATGCCATGGTGAACGCTTTGACATTGGAGAAGGTTTCGGTTATGAAATGGGCTGAGTTCACGGACTTATTCACTCAGCAATACTGTCCGATTGATGAGCGTCGGAGATTAGAGGCAAGGTTTATGACGCTGGTACAGGGGACGAAGACGGTGTCCCAATATGCTGTGGAGTTCACGAGGTTAAGTCTGTTCGCACCTCATCAGGTGGACACCGAAGAAAGGAAAGTGACCAGGTTCGAGGCTGGTCTTGACATTGAGATTAGGAGGGTCATGAGCAATGTTCGTTACCCTACATTTGCTGGCTTACTTGAGGCTGCCAGAAATGTAGAGCAGATTTTGATTATGTCGGGCTACTCTGTTGGGTCTGCTGCTGCTTCCACCAATCCAACACAGCCGTCACCGCCGAAGCGCCAAAGGGAGGGAGGATATTCTGGTTCTTCCCGGTCTTCACAATACTCACCTCAACAGTCGTATCGCCGACAATCTGGTTCATCTGATCGCGGTCGTGCGCGTGCATACTCCATCAACACTGAGCCGCAGTATTGCAATAAATGTCACTTGGAACATTTTGGCAAGTGCCCTAACGGACGTGCTTGCTTTTGCTGTGGAGAACTGGGACATTTTCAGAATGATTGCCCAAGGAAGGGTGATGCTTGCTATAAGTGTGGGGTGTGGGGACACTATAGCAGGAATTGTAGGAAGAATGCTCCAACGGCTGCTGTCCCATCATCAACACGATCGTCTGGAGGTTCGAGTGGTGGTTCAGTTAACCGCCGGGGTCAGTCACAGAGGGCACCTGCTCGTGCTTTTCAGATAACTGCAGAGGAGGCAAGGGAAAATCCGGAGGTCGTCACGGGTACGTTCATAGTTAATTCTATGCCTGCACGAGTTTTATTTGATTCGGGTGCCAATAGGTCGTTTGTTTCTACTGTGTTTGCACAAAGACTTGCTATGCCACTGTCTAAGTTGTCTGCTATACTTGATATTGAAACTGCTAGCAATACTTTAGTTAAGGTAGATCATGTATACCGAAATTGCACTTTAGTAATTGAAGATGTAGTCTTCAATTTAGATCTGATTCCGATAGAGTTCAGCGAGTTTGAGGTGATAGTCGGAATGGACTGGTTGATCGAGAATGAAGCCCATATAGTGTGTAAGAGCCGAATGATAAAGATAACTACCCCGGAGGGGCGTGAGATATGTATATATGGGGATAGGAGAAGCGGGGATCTGTGTTTGCTGACTATTGCAAAAGCTCGAAAGCTTGTTGCAAGGGGATGTGATGCATACTTAGCATATGCGATTGATGCTAAGGCAGAGAAGAGAACTTTGGCCGATGTGCCGGTTGTTTCACAATTCCCGGATGTGTTTCCGGAAGACTTGTCTGGCGTGCCGCCTGAGAGACAAGTTGAGTTTCGAATAGATCTGATCCCCGGAGCTGCACCGGTAGCTCGTTCTCCTTATCGTCTTGCCCCAACCGAGATGAAGGAAATGATGACACAACTGC
Organism: Centrapalus pauciflorus; assembly: GCA_020465985.1. NCBI lineage: Eukaryota > Viridiplantae > Streptophyta > Magnoliopsida > Asterales > Asteraceae > Centrapalus > Centrapalus pauciflorus. The sequence goes on along the minus strand of JAANYP010001474.1, from coordinate 2,004 downwards.
AAGAATTGTTGGATAAGGGCTTCATTCGGCCGAGTTCATCGCCATGGGGAGCTCCGGTACTGTTTGTAAAGAAGAAGGATGGCACGATGAGGATGTGCATAGATTATCGGGAACTGAATAAGTTGACGATTAAAAACAAGTATCCTCTGCCAAGGATAGACGACTTGTTTGATCAGTTACATGGCGCTAGTGTATTTTCTAAGATTGATCTGAGATCGGGATATCATCAATTGAAGGTTCGAGAGGAAGATGTGCCAAAGACAGCATTCAGGACTCGGTATGGACATTACGAGTTTCTGGTAATGCCTTTTGGATTAAATAACGCCCCAGCTGTCTTTATGGACTTGATGAATAGGGTTTGTAGACCGATGTTGGATAAGTCGGTGATAGTGTTTATCGATGATATTCTAGTATACTCTAGGTCTGAGGCTGAGCATGCTGAGCATCTCAGGGAGCTGCTAGAGTTGTTGAGGAAAGAAAAGTTGTACGCCAAGTTCTCAAAATGTGAGTTTTGGCTGCAACAGATACAGTTTCTAGGGCATGTGATTTCGGGGGCTGGGATTTCTGTGGATCCAGCTAAAGTTGAAGCGATAAAGAATTGGGAGCCACCTCAAACAGCTACCGAAGTTAGAAGTTTTCTGGGGTTGGCAGGATATTATCGGAGGTTCATAAAGGATTTTTCTAAGATTGCAGTTCCTCTGACTGCATTAACAAAGAAAAATGCACCGTTTGTGTGGGAAACTGTGCAGCAGGATGCCTTTAAGGTTCTGAAGAAGGCGTTAAGTGAGGCGCCGATACTTGCTTTACCTGAAGGCAATGATGACTACGTGGTGTATACCGATGCTTCGAGGTTAGGGTTAGGCGCTGTATTGATGCAGCGTGGGAAGGTTATAGCGTATGCTTCAAGACAGTTGAAGCAGCATGAGAAGAATTATTCGACTCATGATCTGGAGTTGACCGCGGTAACGTTTGCATTGAAGTTATGGAGGCACTACCTGTACGGTACTAAGTGTCAACTTTACACGGACCATAAGAGCTTGAAGTATATTTTTAGCCAGAAGGAACTTAATATGAGACAACGTAGGTCTATGGAGCTTATTAAAGACTACGATTGTGAGATACTTTATCATCCCGGGAAGGCTAATGTAGTAGCCGATGCCTTGAGCCGGAAAGCTTATGCTAAGGATTTCTGTTATATGATGACGTCCACTATACTAAGTTCCACGATCATTAACGATGTCAAAGCTGCCCAACTAGAAGCTTTGAAAGAAGAAAATGTCAGTGTTGAGGATATTAGAGTACAGATTAAGAATATGGAAACTAGCGAGTCTGGATTAAAAGGTGTATACGGAAGGATTTGGGTGCCGAAGTATGGTGGTATGAGAAATGTTATCATTGAAGAAGCGCATCAATCTAAATTTTCTGTACATCCCGGGAGCACAAAGATGTACAACGACTTAAAGGCAGACTTTTGGTGGCCGGGATTGAAGAAGGATATCGGTCAGTATGTTGAACGATGTAGGACTTGCCGGTTGGTAAAGGCCGAACATCAACAACCGTACGGCAGTATGCAGCCACTTCCCATTCCGGAATGGAAGTGGGAGCACATTACTATGGATTTTGTTACAAAACTGCCGAAGACTAGGCGCCAACATGATGCAGTTTGGGTGATAGTCGATAGATTAACTAAGTCCGCACATTTTATACCGATAAGAGAAAGTTACTACTTAGAAAAGTTGGCTAAAATTTATATGGACGAGATTGTTTCTAGGCATGGAGTGCCTAAGTCCATAGTATCGGACCGGGACAGCCGGTTTACTTCAAATTTTTGGTCGGCTTTGCAAGAAGGGTTAGGGACAAGGATAGCAATGAGTACAGCTTACCGCCCGCAAACTGATGGTCAGAGGGAGCGGACCATCTTAACGCTTGAAGACATGATGAGATCGTGTGTGTTAGATCTCGGTGGCAATTGGGACGATCATCTGCCACTCATAGAGTTTTCGT